>JANRMT010062849.1:18320173-18334428 GCA_026402145.1 Polypterus bichir lapradei
ATATTTCTGTCGACTAAATAGAACCTACTTCTATCCAAATAGAACTTGAAAAGATATATTTTTTCGAATCTGATCGGGCATTGTAGAGCGACTTGACGCGCACCACATCGAGCCTGCAAGCTATTGAGCTGTCGCCTGCCTGCCTCAATAAGTGACCCTCGCTTCGCTCCTACTTTTTTACCATTCATTTAATCATGGGTAGTCGCGAAAAGATTAGAAAATGGAAGGAGGATTACACTGAGTAAGGCTTTACCAAAACAATTATTGATCGCGAATAAAGTATCCATTATTCATAAAGCTTCAATTGGTGATCTGTTTTTCTGCGTTAACCTCATATTTTTTCATACTTCTTCTCAAACCAAGGGGGTGCGAGGGTAAAATGAATCGGGAAGCACTGATTTATATATATTGAATATATTGAAATAGTTTTACTGTCAAATAATGCAAACAATACGCGGCACGTGTTTCGCCCTAATTCTGGGCTCATCAGGCGTACACACTCACTGCACCCCCTGTCAGGAATTGAACCTCAGACGTCAGCGCTAGAGGCGAAGCCTCTCGTGTTGCGCCACGGCGTGTGGTTCGTTTATTTGACAGTATGTAGATCGGGAGATATATATAAGATAACTCCTGTAGCCACAATAAATGCCTTTATTGAATAGACAAACTGGGGTGAACAAGTTCCTTTCTACTGCAGCCACAGCCGCGACATCACATAAAAAACATCAATAATAACTCATAAACTTGCAATATTATTTAGGAAAATTGCAACATTTTACTCACCAAAAAATCTGATTATTTGTAAACAAAATCCATCCTCCTCTCTTTCCTCAAAAACAGTTCAATTACTCTGTCTTACGGATTATCCGTGCGCTTCAGTTCCATCAAAACATCCCTTTCTATCGCATTCAAAGCTAATGCTGAAAGGCGAACCTGCCCTATGGTATTTCTGGCATAAGTTTGAATTTGCTTTAGGGCTGAAAATGTCCGCTCGACAGAAGCAGTGTACACGGGAATGCTCACCGCCAAATATACCAATGTGAACAGCTGCCCCATGCTCTCATTCAGATTTTTCTGATGAAGCAAGTCAAGGAGATCAGTGGGAGATTTTCCTAAAAAATCATCCATGGCATACATTACAGTCAGTTCTGTTTTTAGCCGAGACAGATCAAAAAGCGCTCCGTGGCTCTTGTGTTAACCTGGAGAAGGCTGCATGCGTGAAATTTTTCTTGTATTCCCGAAACTTCTGGGGCTCGAGGAGCGTGACAAACATCAGGTTTTCGTGGTCTTGAAATCTGGTCTGTGTCTGGCAAATAATATTGTCCAGAATCCTGCCATGAAGTTGGCCGTAGTGCGCGCGACGATCTTTCGCTTGGAGCGTTTGCGGTGCGTTCAGTGGCCTCGTAGAGTTCCTCATATCGGCTTCTTACAATCAATGGGTCTGAATACGGTAACGTTGCCATACGCCTGCTAGAGGGCCCTACTGACACCAGCTCAAAATCTAATTGGTTGAAGTAACAGGTTAATCGACATTTATTCTGACGGATTGTGAAAGCCTCTCTGCCTGGCAACAAATGATGGCTGAAATGTGATTGGTTAAATCAGAGGGGACTGGGCGGTCTCATGGTCTGGAATCCCTACAGATTTTATTTTTTTTTCTCCAGTCGTCTGGAGTTTTTTTTGTTTTTTCTGTCCTACCTGGCCATTGAACCTTACTCTTATTCGATGTTAATTAATGCTGATTTATTTTGTTTTCTTATTGTGTTTTTTATTTTTCTATTCTTTATTATGTAAAGCACTTGAGCTACTGTTTGTATGAATATGTGCTATATAAATAAATGTTGTTGTTGTAAATCCTTTGATACGAAACTCCGCCTCCCACGGCTATCGAGCTGCAGTCTATTCTCTCTGCCTGGCAACAAATGATGGCTGAAATGTGATTGGTTAAATGCTTTAATACGAACCTCCGCCTCCCACGGCTATCGAGCTGCAGTCTATTACAGTTCAGTATATGGACGAAAATACATTCCAGTTATGATCATTACGCGTAGAATTTCGAAATGAAACCTACTTTTGTAAGTAAGCTGTAAGGAATGAGCCTGCCAAATTTCAGCCTTCTACCTACACGGGAAGTTGTAGAATTAGTGATGAGTGAGTGAGTGAGAGTGAGTCAGTCAGTCAGTCAGTGAGGGCTTTGCCTTTTATTAGTATAGATACTCTTTCCAGCTTATCCTGCACTTCTTCATTGTTTAAAAGAGATGCAGAAGAGCTCTGCTCCTTTTTAGATGCTTTTTCAAAATTATTCTTGTTAGATGTCTGTTAAATGGATAGTACTTTGTTCATGTATTATTGCTATGAAAATACTTACTCATCATATTCATGTACTTGTTTATTTTCTATTCTGCAACACTAACAACACATAAATTACTTTGTTTCAGAACCTTATATCCAGTAACTTAACATTGCATCACTATGTGGTACAACTGTTAGCACAGAATTTGACTTAAATGCTCTTTGTTTTGAATATTCTTATGACTAATGTTAAATCTGATTTATATCATCGATTTCTGCTGTACCTGCTATGAAACAGTTCTCCTCTGGGTAGACACCCTGTGACAACATGTTGTCTAGCCTTGCGAAACGAAGTACTTAGAAGAAGCCAGCTAAATGAGCTAAATAATCTTTTTATTGGCAATTGTGTTTGCAAGAACCTCGGTGATCCTCCAGAAATGTAGCTGTATTTGGAAAGACCTTTCAGTTTTATGGACTGATGTTCCTCTCATTAAGGGCTTGCTCAAAATGTATTTTTTAATTAACTTGAAATAGTGATCTTTCATATTCAACTCTATGTTCCTGTCCAGCTCAATCTGCATCAGAATTTGAGGTGTTTTCACACCTAGTTTTTTTTTAATTTAAATTCTAACTCTGAAGAAATTTCCCCAGTAGGCTGCATACACATTCGCAAAGAACACTTTGCACAAGTAACATTCAGTCAGGTCAAACTAAGAACCTCTTTATCTTGCACATGATTGAATAACAATTGACCTTGTAAAAAAAGGTTTAAATTCACTTGAGAAAGGGTAGGCCAAACCACATACAGAGCTGGTGAGAAACGAATGCCCTTTATGACTGACAGTTATGCCATCCATCCTGCACCACAAGAGTGATGTGTGCAGATGGGTGTCCTGTCAATGTTTATTGTACTTTGGGCATGATGCGGACACTTTAGACACTTTAACTTTGACAAATATTTACAGGCCTAAATATAGCAGACATTTAATTTGAGATAAACTATGAAGAGCTGACATTCATACAGTAGCCTATTGAAGAGTAACTTTGTAGCATCAAACAGCAAAATTAAATTCACCCGATACTTGGACTGTGATGTTTGATGATGACATTGTGATTTGTAGAGAGAGTAAAGAGCAGGTTGAGGAGACCCTGGAGAGGTGGAGATGTGCTAGAGAGAGAAGAAGAATGAAGGTCAGTAGAAACAAGACAGAATACATGTGTGTGAATGAGAGGGAGGGCAGAGGAATGGTGAAGATGCAGGGAGTAGAACTGGCGAAGGTGGATGAGTTTAAATACTTGGGATCAACAGTACAGAGTAATGGGGATTGTGGAAGAGAGGTGAAAAAGAGAGTGCAGGCAGGGTGGAATGGGTGGAGAAGAGTGTCAGGAGTGATTTATGACAGACGGGTACCATCAAGAGTAAAAGGAAAGGTCTGCAGGACGGTAGTGAGACCAGCTATGTTATATGGGGTGGAAACGATGGCAGTGACCAAAAACAGGAGACAGAGCTGAGGGTGACAGAGTTAAAGATGCTAAGACTTGCATTGGGTGTGACGAAGATGGACAGGATTAGAAATGAGTACATTAGAGGGTCTCAGGTTGGAAGGTTTGGAGACAAAGTCAGAGAGGCGAGATTGCGTGGGTTTGGACATGTGCAGAGCAGAGATGCTGAGTATATCGGGAAAAGGATATTAAAGATAGAGCTGCCAGGAAAGAGGAAAAGAGGAAGGCCTAAGAGAAGGTTTATGGATGTGGCGAGAGAAGACATGCATTTGATGAGTGTGACAGAGCAAGATGCAGAGGACAGGAAGATATGGAACAAGATGATCTGCTGTGGGACTTCTAACGGAAGCAACCAAAAGAAGAAGAAGAAGACGTTCACTGCCTAAATGAAACTGAAGCACATCTCTGTATAAAATCAGCAAAGCCTGCCATCTTTTGTAAAGTCGCTTAGATGAACGAATCCTTTCTGTACAGTTCAAAGCAACATATCATTTTCATGTAATTGCAAATGCAGTGGTGGACAAAGCACATCTCTGGTCCACACTTTATGATAATTTTTCCTGAAGAAAAAATCATTTCTGTCCAGTGAATGAAGTCCCCAACATGCCTGTGGAATGTTTATTGTTCTTTCTGGTTCGGCAAAAAGTTTGCTGTGTGAAACACAACTGAACTGTGGATTAAAATAAAGTAATATCTCCTGATTCAGCACAAAGTGTTTTCGTGTGAGGAATGACAGTTCAACAGAATAAATGTCCCTCTTTACTTCAGTGTCTTTTAATATAAAACAAAAAGTAATAGAAAATTCCTTAATAAAATAGCATCTTTTGGGCTCGCCATAACAATGCTTCTCTCCCTCTCTTTCCTTTTCTGGCCAGGGAGCTCCGTCTTGCAGGGTGTTCAGTCATCTAAATGACACCTCCTTCCGGCCAAACTGGAATTTATGGGCTGGAGACTGAAAGGGGCGGGGTCAGTTGCCCTCAACTTGGAGACTTCTCAGCACTGTGGATGGATAGAGAGCGGACATGATTAGCGCCAATGCCCCTTCTTGTCCTGGAGGGGTAGTACATGCCTCAGGCAATCCCAGAAGGTGATCCTCTGACACACAGTTGTGACAAAAGCAAATGGATTGAAAATGCCTTTAATTGTCACACACTGCATGCTTTTACACAGTGATGCCTTGCTGATCAGTTTTTTACTTGTGTGTCAGAAGTCTTCACATTGAATTATGTGTAGGACTTATAGTTAATTTTATTTTAGAAATTTACTTGAAATCTTCACGAAAATGTCTTCTTTGTTCTGCAACTTCATATTTTAACATGGTAAAGAGGTTGTCAAGCGTTAAATCTTTTAATTCAGGTTTTCTCATTTTTACTACTGTTTTAGGCATACTAAGTATAATTATTTGTAAAAAATGTAAATTTCTGTTCTCTTATTTAAATATTAAAGTTACATTTACATTGTATAATTTATAAGCTAATTTAAAACAAAAAAGTTAGAACAGAAACTGTAAAACATTGCAGGCTGTAAGGAGTAGACTCAAACCAGATCAAATGCATTTTATATTCTTGCACTCAGCAGTGCTGTAACAGCCGCTAGCTTGCTGCCTTTTCTCCATGCTTTATCTTGCTACAGATTAAGTCAAAGATGGTCTCCAGAGAACTGGTGGATGGCAAACACTGAAACTTGTTTAATGTATCAGCTCAGTGATTTCTGCTTCATGTAGTGAAAGGTTCAATGTAATGATCACCTGATTAAACAGGTAACCCTCAAGCCTTTCTTTCATATCGTGATTTACAGTGGGGCATATTTGCTCAGATTGAATCCTGCTGCTAAAGCACATTGATTTTTAGTACTGTTAACAAGCTGCCGGCATTTTCCTGAAGCCTGGCAGACACTGCAAGCCTTCAACATTCTGATACATCTTAAAAAAAAGAGCAAACTACAGAAACTGTGTTGTGTACACACATATTTATAATGAAAATATCCAAGAAGGTAAATTCAAGAAGGTAAAACACTCATTGAAGGGGGGGGGGGGATTACCTTGTAGCGTACACCTCATACACAACACACATACAGGATCTTTGTCAACGTATCTAATCAAAGTGGTTTCTTCAGGATATTGTCACTTTCACACTTTGTAGGAGTTGTGCAGTCCATGTGATGTAAACTTCTGCAGTGCAGTAAATGTAGTGAGTGATATGATACATTTTCTAAAATCATTACATATTGGAAATAAAATCTGCAAAATGTAATAATAATTAAACAGTACACACCTCTGCTACAAGTGTTTATATGGACAATAAGAAAAAAAAATAATCAAAGTAGGAAACACATTTGATTTTAATTATTTGATGGATTCAGCAGCACATTGGCATAGTCACCGGCTCAAACAGGAACATGCACTGGACCACTGTAGAATGTCCATATGCATAGGCAGCATCTGTGGGAGGGTAAAGGGGCAAGTGACCCTTAATCTGATTTTTTTTTTCTTTGATAGCACAAATTCATTTCACAAGCAATTCAAATCTGATATGACTATGTACCGATATCTATGCTAAATCAGCAAAATTAATAAAAGTTTATTCATCAGGCAAAAGTGGCCTAGTAGACAACCATGAATATAAATAGCATACTTACTGCTGATTTTCTGACTTCAGATCATTTACAATGCATTTTGTTTACAAATTCGTCAGTTCCCAAGTGCTCAAAGATGCTTTGAGTAGAATCGCCATTGTCAAATATGTACATAGAAACCTGAGTAAATGAGAGTAGTGGGAACAAATGAGAATGGGTAGGAAAAAGATGGTGTAGGGGTTTAACACAAAATAGCAGTGCAACTGTTCAGTTCCAGGTTGGCTCCACGGTCGTTGACAGCTTGAGGACCTGGAACCATTGATAACAAGTCCAAGAATGAGCCGGGCAAATGAGGACACACATAGCCAAGAGGTGGTGAAAGTGCTTTTATTTCAAACTGAGTTGCAAGACTAGTCAACTAATAAATAAGCTATGATAAAAACAAGTGTTTGGGTGGAGGGTAAAATCAATAAAAAACAGCAAACAATCAAACAAATGAGGTCAAAATTCACTCCAGGGACTGTCTTTTACTACAAATAGGAGCTTGCTGCTTCCCTTCACATCTGACATCCCTGCTACTACCCGTTCAGTTCTGTTCAGCAACAGGTGATGTCTACTAACAGGTGATTTCAGCAGTCATCTTTTCTGTTTTCCTTGCCGCGATCCTTTAGCTTCCATGGAGACCCCGCAAGCCCTGCTCTGTCTCTTGTCTGCTGCCATCGCACAGCCTTAAGGCAGGAGCCTAACCAAAGCTGTTGGTCACGTCTTCTCCTGAAGTGTTCAGTCGGAGTCACAATGCAACTTTCAAGCACCAACCATATACTCCTGTTGGTTCCATCTGCCCTCACTCAATGCAGAACAAGCTTCTATATAATCTTGCCTGTATGTCCTCTCTTAATCACTGATTGCTTCCTTATTCTCTTATTTTTTCCTTCCTTCCTGTTATCTGCTCAGCCAGATTTTCATACTTTCCAGGGGTGCACTGGTGCTAATTTACAAACTCTGGAACACTGACAAGACAATCAACCGAACCTCATGTGTCTGCAAATTACTGCACAAGTGGCTAACCGCCCCACTAACACTCAGAGGTGCCCTGCTATGCTACCATCAACATACCTGCACCCTATTGAAGCCTTAGTGCTCCTTTAATTATTTTAAATCCCACAATGCCACAAATCCCACTATACAATTTCAGAATTTTGATGAGCACATTTGATTATGGCATCTGACTGCACAACTCAGTGGAAAGAAATACTTGCGTGAAGCATGTCATATCACAAAATACATAGAAATTGGGCTATATTAGCAGGTTTTCTTATTTTGTTGTTCTTGTTTCCCCTAATTTCTCTAAAAAAATACAATCTGTTCTACAGTAAATATGCGTTATTTCAATTTTAGATAGTGTACCTTCTAAAGATTTTGTATTTTATGTGTTCTCTTTTTGATCTTCATCATTATTTCCTTTTATTAATAATTTTGTTTCTAAGACCTATTTCAATATTATCTTAATTTTTGGCTATTTTTGTAAACTCATTTCATCACATAATATAAAATATTTCTGATCAGTGCTTCTTAGTTTGATTTTTTTAGACTTCATTGAACCTAAAATTGTATTATTCACTCTTATTTTTCAAGTGTATCTCTATTTTTATATATTATAATTTGTTATACTTAATAAGCATTTTTTGTATATTTAATCAGTGGTTGTTTGAGTCAGTTTAGAGTTATCTGTCAGCCTAACATGCACATCTTCATGATGTGGGTGGAAAACCATAGTACCTGGAGAAATATTCACCTACACACTGTCATGAACAGAAAAACTGTTCTGAATATAATTAGTGATAAAGAGCCCAAAACAAATAAAAAATGTGGGACCAGAAAACTTCAGAGGTCCAAACTAGCCTGAAAAGGAAGCTAAACAGCAGGCTGGCATACAGTTCACAAAAGAGCTTAGTTCACCCTTTGACTTTACGCAGTGGCCTTGCTTGTCACGTATAGACTAACCATTAATGTGTACAAATACCATAGCACTAAAAGCAAAACACAGAATGACAAAAAGAGATTTGCTTAAAAAAAACAAAAGAAAAAAACAGCAGGGTTCAAAATACAAAGAAAGTGAAGCATATGAGCTAATAGAAAATCTACATCAAAAAAAGAGAGTCTGGCTTTTCCCAAATGACTAGAAGAGCTGACAGTGTCTTTCCATTTTACAGGCCTGCTTTTACAGTAGGGGAAAACTGGCTCCTGAAACTAATAATCAATTAATTAAATTTTATTTATTTATTTATTTAGCACTTTCCTATCTACTAAAAGCACTCTGCATTGACAGTGGTGAGCCACTTCGACCATTGCCCTTGTGCTGTATCCACCTGGATTATAGAAGGCAGCCATTTTTGCATCAGTACCCACACCACACACTAGCTATTAGGTGGTGAATGGAAGATAGTTAGCCAGTTAGAGATAGGGGATATTTAGAGGGCCAGAATGGAACACCCTAGTCTTTTTGAAAGATGACAAGGGTTCTTTATTGACCAAAGAGAAACAGGTTAATTCTGTAGTCAAGAGCTGCTTTTTCCAGCTTCATCTATTAGGTAAGATCAAGTCTTTTTTTATCTTCTAGGGATCTTGAGAAAGCTACTCAGGCTTTTATCTTCTCTCACCTTGATTACTGCAACTCGCTGTATTCTGGGATTAGCAAATCCCTGATATGCAGGTTACAGTTGGCCCAGAATGCTGCTGCTCGCTTTCTGGTTGGGGCAAGAAAGTCTGATCCTGTTTCTCCAATATTAGCTTCTTTACACTGGCTGCCTGTCAGTTTTCGAATTGATTTTAAAATCTTGTTACTAATTTTTAAATCTTTACATGGGCTTGCTCCTGCCTATTTATCTGAGTTGTGTGCTTTACACCAGCCATCTAGAGTGCTTAGATCTTCTGGTCAGTTGTCTCTTGTTGTCCCTCGTACCAAGTGTAAAACTAAAGGGGACAGGGCTTTTGCAGCTGCTGCTCCTTGCCTGTGGAACTCTTTACCTCATCACATAAAGGAGTCGTCTACAATTGAACTGTTCAAAACGAGATTAAAGACTCGTTTCTATTCACTTGCATTCCGTAACCTTCAGTAATACTGATGGTTTCCTCATTGTGATTATGTAACATTACTTCTATTTATTATTTATGTTCATTTATTTTATTTCTATTTATGTTATTCATGTTAATTGTATGTTTTTCTTTTATTCTATTATTGTAAAGCACTTTGGCCACAGCATTCTTATGTTGTTTTAAATGTGCTATATAAATAAATTTGACATTGACAAAGAGAGTTACAACTCATCCAAAGGATGACACCACACGATGGCACAACATAACCATGACCAAATGACATTATAAGCTGATCATGTGGTTCAAGCCCCAGTGAAGTCACTGTTATTAAAATGGTGTCTCAAACATGGTAAAAATGGGTAAAGACCTCCAAAAAAATCACAAAAGCAGGCCAATTCCTTAACTGCCAGCCCAGGAGATTCGCACTCAGTCCAGCTACTCCCAAAAACAACAGCAGGCTTCCTCCTGGCTGGACCCCACTATGAGGAAGCTGTTTAACAATGTTCAAAAAGTACTTTGTGCCTCAAAATGCCTCACAAGAAAGAGACGCCAAGTGAAATCTCCAATTTGAGTCTTAAAAGGTAACCAAGAATCATTGTGAACTAAGGATATTTATTTTTAAAAAAAAGAACACACAAAAAACACTTAGGAGACAAACATATTTGCTAAAACCATATTTAAAAGGCAAAGTGAACCAAACATAAACAAAAAAAAGTCAAGAAACTGGCAAAAGCAAATAAATCGCTAAACTCACAAATACTCCAATGAAAACCTGAATGAAAACTTCAATGAAAAATGATGCCTGTGCTCCTGTCTCCTGAGACACTGAACTCCTTTCCCTGATGATGTCCCCTCTGGCTGATTCTGTCTTTTATTCTTTTATATCTTAGATATATGATAGAATAATAGCAGGATATGGGGGGCCTTTTGGACTGTGGAACCCCAGAGATTTTTTTTCCAGTGGAGTTTTTTTTTACCCCAACATCTGATCCCTAGTGTAATTAGTTCATTTGATTGTTGTTGGTCTTTGTTTCCCCTTGTTACCATTTGTAAACCACATTGAATTAGTGTATACTTTGTATTGGAAGGCACTATATAAATAAATGTTGTTGTTGTTCTGAGCTTTAAATTGCCAGAGGGTCATTTAAAGAAACAGTACAATATTACAAATATAAATTACATAAATATAGGAACAATAATTATTACAAAATAACAACAATACAAGAAGCAACAATAGAAGATAAAATAAACATGAATTCAAACTGTTAAACAACAGTCACTCTGGAGCAATGCAAAGTTGTCAGCCAAACAATACAAAATGAAAAATAAACAAAAGTAAAGGCCAAAAGCATAACTCCAAAAAATGTGCCCAATCCATTAAAAAATGTGAGACAAAGTATGTAAACCAAACACAATAATATCGTAGGCAAGGCAAATATCATAGTTCAATGTTAATCAATTACTGTTGAATCCATTCATATTTAAAATAAGCCTGGTGTGTTAAAAAAACAATGAGAATTAAAATAAATCCATTTTGTCAAAAAAAAAAAAAAAGTTTGAGTTAGATTCTCTAGACACATCTCATCTTATCATTGGCAACATCTAATATAAAATATCACAGGGCAGTGGAAGAAGAAGCTAAAGTTTCCTGAATTCTAGGGAGATTATAAGCAGTACAATACAATACAATTTAGTTTTGTGTAGCTTTGTCATCGCAAAGTGCTTTGAACGACAGGTAATCACCCACATCAAACCCTCCATCCCAGCTGATCTAAACCAACACCAGTTTGCCTATCGGTCAAACAGATCAACTGAGGATGCCATCTGTGTGGCTCTACATGCTGCCCTGTCTCACCTGGAAAAGCCCAACACCTATGTTAGGATGCTCTTCATTGACTACAGCTTTGCATTTAATACCAGCTGATCAAAAAACTCTATGCACTAGGACTTGCTCCATCCATATGCAACTGGTTACTGGATTTTCTCACCAACCACCCCCAGTCTGTCAGGATGGGCACACACACATCCTCCACCCTTACCCTGAGTGCTGGTGTGCCGCAAGGATGTGTACTAAGTCCCCTTCTCTATGCACTCTTCACTCATGACTGTCAACCCATCTACCAATCAAACATTATTGTTAAATTTGCGGATGATACGACTGTCATTGGGCTTGTAACAGACAACAATGAAGCTGCATATAGGGAAGAGGTTCAGAGTCTGACAACATAGTGCAACACCAACAACCTGGTCTTAAATACCAAAAAGACCAAAAAAGTTATTCTGGACTTTAGGACCACTAAAAAGACCAATCACAGTCCAATAACAATCAATGCAGATGCTGTTTAGAGAGTTTCCAGCTTTAAGTTTCTAGAAGTCACCATCTCAGAGGACCTATCCTAGGCTGTCAACAACTTGGCTATAATAGGCAAATCACAACAATGCCTCTATTTCCTCAGGAAGATAAGGAGAGCTGACCTACCCAAGATGCTGCTGGTTAATTTCTATAGATGCACTATAGAGAGCATCTTAACTAACTGCATGATGGCCTGGTACAACAGCTGCACCAAGGCTGCTAAAGAAGCCCTGCAGCGGGTCGTAAAAACAGCAGAGGCCATTATTGGGACTGAACTGCCATCACTCGAACACTTGTGTGAGAAGGGCCAAAAACATTTTCAAGGACAAAACTCATCCTGGAAATTCTTTGTTTGAACTCCTCCCATCAGGCAGATGCTTTAGGTCAATCCATGTACGCACAAACAGACCAAAAAATATCTTTTTCCCATCTGCTATAAACTTTCTGAACTCTGAACCTCCTCAGTCTGAGATCATTTTTAATTGAACATGTGCAATAAGCTATATTGGTAATGTGCAATATACTAATGTAATACAATATATAATATGTAATGTACTATTCATTAAAAGATGCAATAACAATTTATGCTGCTGTACAATAATAATTTGCTCTGGTTACTTGATCACTTAACACTGAATACGACATATTTGAAATTATCTCACTTTTCTTTAAATGCACCTTGGGGCTGTCACAAAAAGTAATTTTGTTGTGTTACACAATGACAATAAAGTGCTTGAATCATACAAGAAGTGCCGCAAAGGGGCTTTAACAGGCCCTGCCTTTTGACAGCCCCCCAGCCTTGACTCTCTAAGAAGACATGAAAGAACTCCCAAATGGAAGAAACCTTGGGAAAGGCAGTTCAAAGAAAGACACTTTCCAGGTAGGTTGGGAGTGCAGTGGGTGTCAAAAAAGGGGGTAAATACAACGCAATGCACAGAACAGAACAGAGGTAATCCTCACTACAATATAATAGTGTAATAGAAATATTACAAAAACAGAGCAGAATTCAACAGTAGATAACATCACTTAATAGGATTCGGGTTTGTTCAGAGTCTTGGAGACCTCAGCCATCAAGCTGCCTCCTCCTATTGGCCATTCCACAGCTGAGTCAGCACAGTGCCAACCAATCCGATGAAAGGACCCCTCTACCTGATGATTCCTGCGATCTTCCATCAGGGATAACTTTACCTTAGGCAGGCAAAACAACTTGGCAGTAGGGCAGTGGCACCAAGTGCCACATTTGAGTACCGAGAAGAGAAACAGAATAGGTGAGGATGAATAGGTGAGGATTACTAACAGTAGACCTTGGCAGCAACAAAGTTTCTCTACAAAACCTTTTTGTGCCAACATCACTGGTTATATATCTTGGGCATTACACTCTGTCCAGTATATCCTGCCCATTATTGGTAAATTTGTACCTTGTTTGATTGGTGTGAAGTTGCTCTTGAATTTCCAATGTTAAATGACTTGATGCAATATTAATCAAATGGCCCTGCCCTTGGCCCTACACTCTCTTAACATCTTTCATTTTTTCCCCATTTGCAGCACTATACCTTGCACACTAATTAATTGCTTTATGCCAAGCTGTGCTGGCTGCATTAATTATTATGTACCCAACTTCTATGCTTTTAGAGGTCGTGAAAATAGATGGTGTGCTTTACACTAGAAGTTAGAAATGTATGCGTTTTTGTCCTACCCAGAAGGAAACTGTAGGTTCCCTCGATCACGTTGGACAATGCCACCAGACCACAAACATAGCAGTGGCAGCAAGCAGCAGAGCCAACCAATGATGCAGGTGCTAAAAGATTAATACAACAAAAGAAGTCTAATCATCTATGTAGAGCACTGACATAAAGGCAATAGATTTTGGTTTTGTTGTACAGAAATCTGAGGTGCACGCGGCACTGCTGTGTCTGATGAAGAACCTGTGAGGAACATTCAGGTTTTGAGGTATATTGGTGAAGCTGACAGCTGGAATAGAACATCAGTCCTCAATGATGTGCCAAGTCTCTGTATTTCAAGTGCACTTCTTTTTTTAACTTGTTTACTGCCTGAAGACATTTAAGAATTGTGCCTACCATGGAATAAAGTTTGTTAGTTGCTCAGCTGTGTTTTTATTTTAAAATAAGATACTCACATGCTGAAAAATTTAAAAGAATGAGAGTTCACATAACAAAATTTAATAAAAAATGCATTAAGAAGGGTCAGTAAATGCATGAATGGACAGAAGGTAAATCAGCTTTGAGCAAAGTTGCTGTGAGGAAGACTCTATGAGATTCTCTGAGAAGCAAAGAAAATCTGGTTTGTTGCTCGCTTTGCAAACACTTACTAAGCAATTAAATCGTGCTCCTTATGAGTTATAGCACACACTTTGCTAGATAGATAGATAGATAGATAGATAGATAGATAGATAGATAGATAGATAGATAGATAGATA
>JANRMT010062849.1:18334438-18433912 GCA_026402145.1 Polypterus bichir lapradei
ATAGATAGATAGATAGATAGATAGATAGATAGATAGATAGATAGATACTTTATTAATCCCAAGGGGAAATTCACATAATCCAGCAGCAGTATACTGATACAAAAAAAAACAATATTAAATTAAAGAGTAATAAAAATGCATGTAAAAACAGACAATAACATTGAATAATGTTAGCGTTTACCCCCCTGGGTGGAATTGAAGAGTCGCATAGTGCGGGGGAGGAACGATCTTCTCAGTCTGTCAGTGGAGCAGGACAGTGACAGCAGTCTGTCGCTGAAGCTGCTCCTCTGTCTGGAGATGACACTGTTCAGTGGACAGTGGATTCTCCATGATTGACTGGAGCCTGCTCAGTGCCCGTCGCTTTGCCACGGATGTTAAACTGTCCAGCTCCATACCTACAATAGAGCCTGCCTTCCTAACAAGTTTGTCCAGGTGTGAGGCATCCTTTATCTTTATGCTGCCTCCCCAGCACACCACCGCATAGAAGGGGGCACTCGCCACAACCGTCTGGTAGAACATCTGCAGCATCTTATTGCAGATATTGAAGGACGCCAACCTTCTAAGGAAGTATAGTCGGCTATGACCTTTCTTACACAGAGCGTCGGTATTGGCAGTCCGGTCCAATTTATCATCGAGCTGCACTACCAAGTACTTATAGGTTTGCACCGTCTGCACACAGTCTCCTCTGATGATCATGGGGTCCATGAGGGGCCTGGGCCTCCTAAAATCCACTACAAGTTCCTTGGTCTTGCTGGTGTTCAGGTGTAAGTGGTTTGAGTCGCACCATTTAACAAAGTCTTTGATTAGCTTCCTATACTCCTCCTCTTGCCCACTCCTAATGCAGCCCACAATAGCAGTGTCATCAGCAAACTTTTGCATGTGGCAGGACTCTGAGTTGTATTGGAATCTAGCTTTGATCTTTGATCTTTAGCTTTAGCTCTACTTGATGACCCTCTACAAAGAAAAAAAATGAAGCAGTCATTGTAGATTCTTTGAAATTTTATGATGCAGTGTTTTTCTGTTCAACATATTTTATGCTACTGTGTTTAGCTGAGCCTTTGCCACGGCACCATGCCATGGAGACAGTGATGAAGGCTTGTTTGAATTAATAAGAAGCGGAAGGAGGGAAAAAATTGAATCACTGTAAGCTACCCTAATTTGGGATGTTCGTAAGAAATATAGTGATTTACTTCATGAGGTAGAAGTACATAATAAACAAGAATAGTTTCATCAGAAATTTGAACTATTTAAATGTGTACTTCAATTTAAATGTTTACATATTCTCAATTATAATAGCAGTTTGTTATTTTCCACCCTCTGATAGAGGTCCACAGAGAGCTAAATCCCTAGAAAAAGGTCAAAAGTAACATCATATTCATAATCACTGGCCTTCAAATAGTCTAAAATTATACCCCAAATGCTTATGTTTGAAGCTTGTCAGTTTTAACCTTCTGGGAGTGCCTCTTAGGAGGCTAGGACCACCATCAAAAATCTAAAATATCATATTCGTAATCAACAACCTTGAACCAGCATAAAGTGACACCCCACATGCTGATATTACCGTTGCCCATTTTGTGAAAAGGAGAAAATTTGACCCCTCACATCCTCTAAAAGGGTGACACCACTGTAGTTGGTTGATGTGGCATGGACAACTTGAAGTCCTTGTAGTCATTTTTGCTGAAGACACCCCTTGGTTTGCTTTTTTATCATAAGGAGGTAATCTCTTTCACAAAGTATGGTCCAAAAATAGCCTAAAAATTAGGGTTTTGGATCTAGAGGACCAAAAATGGGGGGAGAAAAAGGTTCAATGTCTTGCATAACTAGAAATCAAGATGAGTCGAATGATGTATCACATGTCGGGGTTTCCTAGTAATGTTGAGACAGGAGGCGCTGGGCAAAAAAAAAAAAATTAAAGTGGAACACAAAATCAATACATTAGACATCTTTGTCGTGTAACAGAGCTCACTATAACAGACTGTTAATTCCACGCATCACCAAAGACAAATGTCACACTCTCTGTTATGTGGGCAGTGATGTCAGAAAGTGGGCAGGGCTTGGAGACATAGCCTGCATGGAGCACAATGGGCAGCAGGAATGCGTCTTGAATTCCGAGCTGGGGGGTATTTTCAGTTCTGAAGGACAATATGACATACAACTGTCTATTTCAGTCATAAAGAACAATATACAAAACCATTTAGAGGAAGAGCTACAGGAGAAAAACAGGAGATATTTTAAAAAATGATGCACTAATGTGTTCTGTATTGTTGTTTTCTTATTAGAATAAGTGCTGGATTTTGGATCTTCTCTTAATAACTGTTTTTCAGCTTGCAAAGATGTAAATGAAAGAGAAAATACAACAAATGATTTACAGTATATTGCTTGAAATAATATTGATCCTTCTAACCCCTACCATGTACATTTTAAAAAAGCAGTGAGCATGCAAAAGGAAACTCATTAAAGCGGACATTAGTATAAAGGACTCTAATAAGGAGGGCTCTCTACTGTATTTGTCAAAGTTAAGTTGGTAAGTCAGCAGAAGATGAGGAAGCAGCGTACTTTGAACAGATCTGTCTTAACCCCAAGGAAAATTAATTTCAAACAAAATATAAAGGGCAATACTGTTCACAGCAATACCTCTGAAAAATGAAATCACAACCCATGTTATTTTATTTATTTATTTTTTTTTTTTGAATCAGCAAAATGACGGAAGGGGTTTTACTAGAACGAAAACAACAAGAAACCATTCTGCATTGTTTTAAATGAACAATTAACACATTATTCTATATTTACACCCATCTATTCATTCATTCATCATTAAAGCTGGCTAATCCTCTTGCATTGCAATGGAAAATTTGATAAGGTACATATGCAAAAATGGTTAGGCTATGTGAAAAGGTATTCCACAAATGAATAATTCCTGAGAAGGCAGAGGGCATGATGCAGTGCAGAGTCCTGTGTTCAAATTCTAGTTCAGTCACTACAGTGTAAAGTTTGTATATTTTGTACATGTCCCTA
This sequence comes from Polypterus bichir lapradei, assembly GCA_026402145.1. Classification (NCBI taxonomy): domain Eukaryota; kingdom Metazoa; phylum Chordata; class Cladistia; order Polypteriformes; family Polypteridae; genus Polypterus; species Polypterus bichir. The sequence goes on from JANRMT010062849.1 coordinate 18,337,454, forward strand.
TGGATCCTTCTGGTTTTCCTCAGACATTTCAAAGAAGTGGCGTTTAGTTGTTTGTTTACTGTGTGCAAGTGTGGAAGGATATGCGAGCAGATTGGTCCCTGCTTTACACGCAATGCTGCTGCTCCTTTTCACTTTGAACTAAATTACGTCAATGCGTTAACACATCAATGGTATGACATTGACATTGAATCACAAGTCCAGAACTCGACTGCATTGACAGCAAACTGCTAAACACACAGCATTTCACAGTGCCCTATATAAAGTATGCAAAGTTGCCTGTTAAAAAAAACACTCAAGTAGAAGTTTTAAAGTGTTTAATATTAAATGTACGGGTGTATCAAATGTAAAAGTAACTGTAGGAATTCTCGCTGTTGTATGCATAGTAAAAAAAAAAACTTTTTCAAACTTAAAATAATTCTGTCTACCTTTCTTTTTGTTTGTGAGTCGTATCACAATCACTTTAGTGTGAACCAAGTATCTGCAACTTGAAGCAGTGACATTCAGCCCAAGCGGACATCTTTATGATTGTATCCTAATTCAGTGGTGTAGTCACTAACAATTAAAGTGTTGTGTAGCGGTATCAGTGGCTCAGAAAAAGTAGCCATTTTAACTAAATAGTTAGACGCGCTCACGCAGGGGAGTGGACCAGGTGAGAGAGAGAGATTTGCCGAGAAGATGGTGTGAGGTGCAACAGCCCACCATGCGTTGCCTGCAGGCGGTCTGATTGTCTCATCAGCCGGGGGCCGCAATCAGGCGATCGCACCTACAACTGACACTCAGCATATAAAAGGGGAGTGCAAGGTATCAGAGGAAAAGCACACACATCAGAGTGGAGAAGAAAGAAAAAGAAAGAAAGAAAGAAAGAAAGAGAAAGAAGCAAGCAAGCTGGGAGCCCCTGGAGAGGGTTGTGTGGTTGGAATGAGTCACTCTGGTTGGCTATTTATTTATTTATGTAATTATTTATTTAAAGAGGTTCTGTTAAAAAATCCTACTGGGGACAAATAAAGTTCTATCATTCTTATTCATTATATAAAAAAATAATTAACTGTTTCCTGGCATCCTTATTTCCTTATCCTTATTTTTGTTCAAATAACACAGAACTGACAGAATTAGTTTAATGATAAAATATGTCATTCAAACAAACTTTAGTAAAAATTGCCCTTCATTAAGTCAACTTTAATAAAACACGTTATCAGGACTTCACATTCATAGAACTGACTTTTTGGGTTTTCTTTTGCTTTTCCAGCTAGTTCACAATCTGTTTTAGAGCTGTGATACACAATGTAACATAAGAAAACATGTGAATAGGTGAGTGAACCACAACATGTGAACGCACAAGTGCACCTCACTGCAGCCTGCAGCTCAGCTCTGTCATGTTCAGCAAGCTGAACACAGAATCTTCAGTCAAGAAGATCAGTGAAACTGTTGTCATGTGTCACCAACATTCAGTCCGGCCCTGTTGTGTGGGCTCTGGCATGGTGTACTTGCAATGACTGTATAGATGTCTGTGTTAGCACCAGCAGCGTGCATTGGAAAACCATCCCAGATTTTTCATATTTTCAAATTTTCCTAAAGTGGGGGAAGCCTGTATTTTAGATAATCATCTTCTGAATAAGACATTGTGCATATTTGTGTAGCCGTCCAGTCGATATGAAGAGTGTGTTCTGTTATTTAAGAAACACCACTTTGTGCTATATGGTGAAATATGTCATGTTAATATTTTTAGGGACTTCATAAAAGTTAATACATGCAGAGAGTAAATCTTCAAACATGTTCTGCCTATCAAAATGAGAAGGGTTATACACAGATGTGTGACCTGACTCGGACTAACGTGGACTGTTTTGGATTTCTGTTGTCTTTTCTTGAAAAAAAAAAAAGATTCCATTCTTGGACACAAAGCTGTCCGTCAATCAGAACATTTTCTTGTGTTACATGCACTTTTATTGCTTATTAAATGAGGAATGTGTCTACTCTGGCTTTATTACCCAATTAAATTTGTAGATCGCTGCTTTGTAATTAAATAAGTATGTTCTAGTTTATTTCTGCTGTATTTTTAGTGCAAAGTTAATAAAACCTCTAGACAAATCTATGTGTTTCATTGATTTAACTTACACCTACTACATAGGAACAATGAAAGCTGTGTTATGATGACGTTATTAACTAACAGTGCAGGCTAACACAAAATGAAAGGTTGTGATCTACACACACTAAATGCAATTGTGAAAATGGGTGGCAAAGCAAGTGAGGATAAGAATAAGGTGCCAAATAAAAACCTGATCAAAACACTCAAACAATCTTTTTCCTCTTACACCAAAGAATTGAAAAACAAACACCATGAGCAGTTCGCAGAATAGCTGAGGCCTACTCCAAATGATCAGCATTTAGCGATGTGTACAATTTGTCCTTCTGAGATTATATAAAATATGAAGACGGGGGGCAACTGCAACAAACACAGACAATTGGGAGAGATCTTCTACAGGCAGCAAGAGATAACATGATGTACACATGGAAAAGAAGGTTAGGCAAATAAAATTTGAGTAATGAATTTCTTCAGTTTTAGTATCCACAGTCATTTCTGTATTATCAATAAAGTTAAATTGCACAAAAATCTCACTTTCACTTTAGTCTTGCACTTCATTACTTAAGTACAGTAAGGTGTACTGCTCTGAGAAATGTAAATGGCCCACTGCAAAATATGCATAACTAGCTATTTTAGTTTTAGATTAAATCATTTGAAATCATGTTTAAATTGTGTTTTACATTTCATTTAGTCTTTAGTGAATGGCTCCCACAAAAAATGAACCAGGCAGCAAATTCAGCAAGATAGTCGTCTCTGTGACAGGCAATAAGTCAACATCATGTTCAAAGAAATCCTAAAGTTTATTTAATTTACCTTTTTATAAAGGCTGCAGAACTCTTCTATTTATCTTAACTTCATCTCTTCGGGGCAGATAATGCAGAGAGGATGTCCTTCTATTGATGCTGCCTGTTTTTATGTGCATAAGTTTATTTAATTTCAAGCTGTTATGAAAGCTGTGAGTGGTGTGAAATAAAAGCATTAACACAGAGTGAAATAGTCTGAATTAATCGGCAGCACTAAATTGCAGTTATGGTCTTCTTATCAGAACACTCAATACACTTAATATTAAATCGTTTTTGATGCTTTTGGTCTACCAATATTGAAGGCAATAAAGAAGGCTAAACAAGAAATACAGAAAGTGAATACGAAAGAATAAACCGTGTACATCATTCAAAATGCTTGAGTTAGAGTTATATGGGGTATCTGTGTGACATTTTGAACCATTGTCTCAGCAAAAATAATCATGGGGTTAATTAGACCTTACATAAAATACTCACATGACTACATTAGTAGAATCAGTAAATATTAGGTTTCATCATTACAAAACTGATAAAACATTAAAATGGGTGGTGTATACATTGTTATTGGAAACAAAACATGTACATTTTTCGTATGATAATAACTATTTATTTTTAGTCATCAATGATTTAGGTATCCAGGTCTTTTTAGACTGAGGTGACAATCTAAAACTAATGTATCCAAAGATGAACGTCCTTTATTTCACCAGGCTGGTGGAGCTCTGCCATGTGAATAGCTGAGTCCTCAATTTCAAGACTGACTAATCTAACAGACCAGCTTCATTTACAAAAACATAATCAAGGATGTATATTAATTACACCAGTCAGAGATCAAATAAATAGCATTACCCTTAGACATCTTTATGTAAAGGTCCCAAAATAGTTAAACAGTTTAAAAGTTTTGGATACATATCTGGCTCATTGAATATGACTTCTTCTATGTATATTATTATCAAAGAACAAAATAAAAACTTATTTCAATTAAATTAAATTTTTAATTTAAATGATGCCTGGATGACCCTTTACAGTTTGGCACTTTACAAATTCATACAGTAAGCTTTTTCCTTGCATTATATAGGAGCACAGTATAAGCATTTCTTTTTTTTTTTTTCCTTTTTATTAATTTTATTGCAATCCATACAAATCAATCAAGTTTTTACAAAAAGAAAAATTGAGTTAAGAACAAATCGATCCCCACCCCTCTACATAACATTCAGCTTACGGCCATACCAGTGTGAAAGCGCCCGATCTCGTCTGATCTCGGAAGTTAAACACGCACGGGCTTGGCCAGTACTTGGATGGGAGAAGCATTTCTGACTATATGAAAGCTCTACATAATGCAACAGGCAGATAAAACAAATAACCTGTGCCCACAATTTCTGCAAAAATAGAAAATCTCTATATACGTTTACTGCCAATCTTGGCAGATTCACTCCTGACGAATAGGTTTGAGTGAAAACAAAAATCAATCCAATTTTGACCTCCATGAGAGTCCCAAAAATAAAATCAAGACACTTTGCCAGAACACAATACAGGAAGTAGCTAAACACTTGGTTGCTGCTTAATGGTGATTGCCTTGTGGTTGAGTCCTCATAACCTTTATTCACATTGCAATATAGCTACTTAAATGTAATATACTGAATAATGTTTTATTTCATTATGCTTATGTGAAGTTTGCCTTCTGAGTTCCATCCAAATAGACAAAACCAAAAAAGATGTGGAGACAACAGGCTAAAATTTGCACAAAAAGTCACAAACCTGTACATTATTCAAAAATAATCATATCATACCTACATGTAACTATTTGCCAATAGGTTTTTACCTAGAGAAATTCATCAAACTTATAAAGACATCCCTAAAACTTTATTACCTCAGATTTTTTAAAATGGTACAGCACTGGCAAAAAAGAAGTTTCAAGTGTAGTTTGTATGAGTCTTCAGTTCAGTTCAGTGAGTGTCTGTTATCAGCTGAGATGATTTTCAGTTTTTTTCATCATTGCTCTCTGTCACACACTTATCAAGTCATTCACAACAGCTCCAGCAATTTTGGCTGCATGTCTGCTACCCTGCTGGAGCTTTTCTAAATTTTGATTTGTCAGATCACTAAACCAGATAATGGAGTTGAAAGTGATAACGGACAGAATCACACAACGATAAACGGACAGCATAAGATGCCTGTCCACTTTGAATAGTCTGAATTTATGGAGGAGACATAACCATGAATTGCATTTAAAATAGGTATTTTTGTATTACTATTCTATTTTAGATTATCACAATTTCTATCACCTCTCTGATAACAAGTGGTTAACGAGATTTCCAATTTTTAAAGTCAAAAGTAGTTTCTGTAGTCTTTTTAACATTCAGTGAAAGATAGTTATTATTGCACCACCAAACTGAACCATCCACTAGATTATTGACTTTCTTCCTCCCCAGATACTCGTCCTATCACTATAGTGTCATCGGCATACTTAATAACTAGACATGAGACAATATACTTATCCCAAAATGCAATTCATTTTGCATGTTATGCTTCATGATAAAATATTGTCATGATATGAAATTTTCATTAAAGAAATGTAATTTTAAAGGATCAAGGATTGCCTACATTGCTCCGTGACCCTCTGCCCTTCCGAGCTGTCTCTGCACCCAAGCTTAGGCTTCCAGTGGTTTGTGCACCACATTCTGAGGTTCTAGTCATTTCTGTAGTCGTGCCTGAGCTAACACTTAAGTCTGTGCCTTCAGAAATGAGTCTCCTGGTTAAGAAGTGTATCTGAGAGTCATCAAAATTTTGTTGCTTTAACTGAGTGTCTAGTCTCAGCTGCCCAGTCCAAATGTCCACTTCTCACTACCCAGCCTGACAAAGGTGTCCCTGTCATTCAAACCAAGTCTAAATGTTCTGCCTCCCTGCCAAAGTAAAGTGTTTCTGACATCTGAAACTTAGGCAAAACAGCGAATTTCCATGTTCTGCCACCATTTGCTCATAAGGTTCTGCAACCTCTTGCCTACCCTACCTGGTTATTCTTCTTTGTCTCTTACTCTGCCTTTCTCTCTCTCTCTCTCTCTCTCTCTCTCTCTCTCTTTGGTCAGTTACTCAGTCATTTCTGGTACCTGCTGAGTTATCTGCCACACAGCATCCTGAGAGAATGTCTATTTCATTAAGTTCAGTACATGTTGCCACCTAGGAACTTCCTATTTCTTAGTTCATTCTGCAGAACATTACTTGCTGCCAGCGTGTTTTTCTCTCCACTCTGTAGATTTACTTCTGCCCTGTGCCATCCTGAAGGTACCTAAGGATGTAGTAGCTTTAGCTATCACTGTTGTTTCATCAAATATTAAACATTTAATTTATTAACAAAGAAAAAATCGGTAGTCTAATGCCAACATGTTAGTGGTAGATGCAGGTTATATTTCTTAGTGAAAGATGTCTACAATTTCTGAGGATCTAAACCCAGAGAAACATCCAACAGTCATCTTATAGATGATGAAGCAGATTTTGTGCAATTCAGCACTCACGTTAGAAGTGATGATTTTAACATATGTAAAAAAAATCACATTTTTATTATCTGAGCTCATGTGTTTAGTGAAGTCAGATTGGTTTTAAACATATATGAATTATGATCTGTTCTGTTTTGGTTGTCTCAGTAATATCTATTTTATACCTTTTGTTTACCTCATTTCAATGCTGTACATGGAGTACATCATTTATTGCCTTGGACTTCTCAAAGTTCACAGTATTATATTTAAAAAGTGCAGAGCGAGGATCTGGTATTAGGTAGGGGGAATGAAATAATAATGTTAAGAACATAATGTTAATGCATTTCATAAACTTACACTACTTAAATCAATGTATGTGCCATTTATTCAACATCAATGGAAAATCCATATAAAATAAGAAGTCCTGGTTGTCTGTCAACAGTATGTTACTCATCCTTATAAAAATGGCTATTATATATTACTGTATAAAAGCATTATTATGGGTGGTGATGGGGAATGGCCAAATAAGGTCACTGATTTATTATTTTGTTTTAAATCTTGACATAGCATTATCAGAAATATTGCTCATATGAACTGTCAAAGTAAAAAAAATGATGCATTTTAATGCAGGGTGCATACATAAATAAACAAATTTGACTTTATTGTTTTTTCTAATAAAAGGAAAAGGTATGGCTTTTCAACTAGCCCGCTAAGTAATTGTATTACTGGAGACCTTTTCAGAAAGAGAGAGACCGAGAAAAAAAAAATTCCATTTCTGTTTAATGAATCATGGAAAATATTGTAATATTATAAATGGTTTTCTTTGCAGGCTAATAGTTTGTTTCTTTAGGGGTCTAATAGAAGACATGCTTCATTTAGGTTTTAGCTTTTTCTTCAAGCTACAAGCAATCAATATCACATTTTATTTGTCATTTTACAAGATTATTAGAGGAGAGAGGTCCACATTTTCCAATCTGTTGTTGTGGTGTATTTATTTAGTTGCCAATTTATTTAATTTGGAATTGCATAACTAATTATTGTTTTAAACTGAGTAATACTACAAGCTTTAAAAAGTATTAATGCAGTAGCCTATAATGACGCTAGTGTAATCTGTTTTAATGCCAAATGTACACATAAACTTTGTCTAATACTATTTTTTGTTGATAGCATTGTAAAAATTCACACATGGAGAAAACTCAGCCTAAAGCAGCCAACAACACATTGAAATGCCTTCATAACAGTCCCCGAATTATTTTTTTTATTATTAACAATAATAATACATTTATTTAAGCGCCATTCATAACAATGAAGGACACTAAACATAAAAAGTTAAAACAAGAACATAAAAATAGGTCAATAAATAAGACATCTAGATTAACAACAGATACAAAAGACAATACAAATTACAAAAACAGCTTATAAAGAAAGGCTTGTTTAAAAAAATGCAACTTTAAATTGATTTTAAAAGCAGCAACTAAGGAAGACTGTCCAAGATATAATGACAGGGAAGTTCCAAATCTGGACGCTTTAGAATTAAAAGTTCAATCACCCAGTGACTTGCATTTAGTTTGTGGGACAACAAGAAATTCACCATCAGATGGTCTTAAATTGTGCCAGGGTTTATAGTATTGTAACATATTTGAAATATAGATAGGACCACTGCCACGAAGAGCCTTTTGTAAGAGATCTGATACTGTATTTAACAGACAGCTGGTGCAACAAAATTAATGAAGTGTTTATATATGTTCCTAAAGTTTAGTGTGTGTTAAAATTCAGGCTGCAGATTTCTGTCCATGTTATAGTCTTTTTTTAGCTTAATACCAGAAGCATAGATACAGAATGTCTCATGATTGACAGAAAAGGAATGACCACAGTGTCTCTTGAAAAAGGGACATTTTCTTCAACACACTATATATGGCCCCTCCAAAAAAAAAAATGACGATTTGAGATCAATTATTATGTCTAGATTAGCACTCAGTATTCTAGTCGGCATTAATTGCTTCTTAATGTTTACCCATTGCTGTTGTCATGACTGTCTTAAGATCCAATCTCAGTTTGTAAACCAAAGAACTTCAGCTATGGTGGTGACTCCCTCTACTGTTGTACGTCACACTAGTAAAATATTTAATATCTATAAACAAATCGTTTAACCTTGAAGTCATATTAAGTAAAAATACAAACAACTTCTGAAAAGTTGATTGTGTATTAACATTTGATATCATAGAGTAATATATAGAAACTCCTCTAATGCTCAATAGCCTACTGTGTTTGCTGACATGTTAGATGACAGGTAGAAAACCGATGTTTTACCGAACTACATCATCAGTAATTAACAAGTTACAACAAAAATAATAGCTTTTGAACTAAATGTATATTTATTCAGTGATAGAAAAATATAGATATAGGAGTGGAGACAATAACATTCCAAGTTGGAGTTCATGAGAAGAACATATCAAGTTAAATTTGGATAAAAACAATTCAATTTCTGCGTATGTTTGTGTTAAGATAGAAACTGAAGCAGCTTTACAGTAATAAAAAAGATGGCAGTGATAATACACCTTGTTTAAGCTTATTTTGTGAATTACAGCATTTGAGGGTTTTTCTGTATTGGGAACTCAATAGTTAATGATTGTGACCATTGTGAAGGTATTTAGTTTAGTTTAAAATATATGTTATATTCTTCCGTTCTATTGCTTATACAACATGACGTCACTGGTTGTTATGGTAGAAATATAATGGCTTTTAATATCTATAACAGGGCAACAGACAAACAAATGTAGTTGGGAGTGACTGGCCCCTAAAATGAAATAATGTTGTCCATATTAACATACAAAAGACTTACTGTGTCTTGTGTTCTGTGCTTGTAGGTCTGTTCACCTCTTTTATTGCCCAGTTCATGCAATTATACATTGGGGCTGACCTGTGACTGCTGATTGTTTTTTTTTTCAAACTTTAAATGCATGTACTCAAAAGAAGAAGATGAAACCTAGAGTCACAAACTGAGTCTCTACTCATTAGATTCTGAGCCATCACAGGTGTTATTGACCATCAAAATATCAGTGTCACTTGGCCATCATGTATATTCCTCTTCCTCTTGTTTGAGCTAAGCCAGCACCACACACAGGGCTGAGTATCAAACTGTTCTAGTCAAGGGATTTCTGGGGTGATCCTGATCCAATCCTCAAACGCCGAGGCATTAAGTAAATTGTCCTCAGATGAGCAATCTGAGCAATATGCATTCAGTTTAAACACGCTCTGCATCACAACAGTAAAATAAAAGCTCATGTTCTCCTATTTCTCTTCTTACTTTTAGGAGTGCAGCTGTTCCACTTGAAGCACCCATATCAATGCTGGCTCTTCCTGCCCCATGCACACATTTTATCTTGCCATCAGTTATGCTGGTGTGCATTACTAAATGCAGATTTTCTTGTGTTTGTTAGTTCCTGAACAAGGGCATGTATAAGATCAGCTAATCCAACAAAATGTTTCACAGCTACACCAGAAGAAATATGCCTGTAGTATACAAACTCATTATCCCTTCCAGACACACCAGTTCCACAGTCTGTAATGACTGAACTGTAGTTTTCCTTTGCAATCCCAATAAATTCACCACATGATGTGTGGTTATCATACGTCTTTAATACATCCATTACACTTCTTTAAATTAGCAAGGCTTGCAATCACATATAAGGTTACATTACATTTTATTTTCAGTCCTTGTCAGCAGCATTTTCACAGTCACCAATCATAATCTATGCTAAAAGCGTCTAATTTGGGCACACTTCACAATTACACAATAAGGAGAATTTGTATGCTTCTGACATTCTCCGTGTGTCTATGTGGATATGTGTTCAAAATCGGTAATTTCTTGAAATGATTCGTTGCTTTGAAAAGCTAAGTTCTTTCAGCATCTTAATGACCAGCTTAACAAGTAAGATTTTGCAATACATAAAATGTCTGAATTATGCCTTAATATATACCTGTACTGTATGTGAAAAAAGGCAGCCTATCAAAAACTGACGTCACTGTATTCAACTTGCAATTGGATTTCTATAAGTGATCTATCAGTTCCTGTGCAAGTCTAGTTTCAGTCACAATTATATCTAACATGTTGTCAGTTATGAAAACATTTAGATATTTAAGCTTAATATATCTGTTTTGCTCGCTGCTCACTACGCAGATCAGAAGTAGCATCATCGGCTACAGTTTGAGCAATATTATCACCTTTATTTATCTAGCTGTAACTATCTGAAGGACCGTTACTCCAATCACATTTTTAATCACTTTGTACCCACTCTTTTTTCCCCTGTGGCTGCAAATTCTGTTCAGACACCCACCTACCAACAAATTAGCTGAGAAAGCACCTGCTGTTTACACTGTAAGAAATAAACTTTTGTGTATGGTGCCTACATGTAACTGAGGAGTTAACTCTGAGGGTGAGACCAGCAGTGCATGGAAATGGTGGTAATGCTGTACTTAAGCAACCACAGATAAAATAAAAAAAGCTCTTGTATCAGTTGCTAATGGTGACTAAATGTTAAATTATTGTCGCAAATGATGACTATCTGTCACATTCATGACCATTTTAGGCCTGTACGGTATCCCATAGCTAAATAACAAGCAAAGTGTTATTTAGTGTGATAAGCTGTATCTGAAGTAGGCCAAGTGTTAGGTCCATTTCAGTTTGAGATTTTCTTCTGTTTTAACTCTGTTTTTGTTTCCTGGTCTGTTTCCTGGTTTGCCCTGTATTTAGTTTACTTTTTGTCTTTTCTGCATTGACCTAGGCTTGGCTATTACTATGATTCTTGTCTCACGTTATAATCCCCTGGTTCTATTCCTTTTTCCTCCCAATAATCTCTACAGACTTAGTCTCTCTACATTTGATGAGAAGGGATGACTTGACTTTCATTTGTCTTTAACTTAATTAATCTTTTTGGCAGTTACCCAGTATCTTCAGATATACATTGTGTTTATAGCTAAGATATGTGCACCTGTGCTCAACATTTAGTCTCTGCTATCTCTCCGTCAATGTGACATTTATGGAATGAAAATACTGTTGGAACAAGACAGACCTGGGAAAGCAACTGAGAAACTATGCAGAAGGATGTGTTTGTTGGTGCGTGTGAGTGAGAGAAAGAGAAGAGATAGACAGATGAGAGATGAACAGCACTTACAATACACACTTCTCTGCTTAAATCTATTAGTCTGGGTGCATGACTACTAGCGAGGCCCAATGAAGGATCCCAACTTGGATTTGCTAAGGGTGTTGCAAAAATTGCTTCCTCTGACTCCAAGTGTAGACAGCGGATGTGGCAAAGAAGTGATTATAAGTTAGGAATAACAACAGGAGCTTTGGAGGGAAGCTGGGGAAGAAGGCAGTCTCCAGCAAACCTTGTGTGAAGAAGAAACACTGCAGAGAGAAACAGTGTTTCACAATGAATAAGGCTACCAACACCAGTAAGGATATAATGCCAGCCAAACAATGCCCTACAAAGTCATATGAAATGAAATCGTATTGTATCATTTAAAAATTTAATTCACTTGATTGTAATTATTCTGTAACAATATAATAGTTCATAGAATGGCCAAACTATTCCAACTACCATGGCTGCTTTAGCATTGTTAGAAGACATCACAAATGGAAGAATTAGATGAAAGTGCGTATTTATTGAAGATGATGATGACTGGCTTCTAAGTCGATTTCGATTTCCAAGAACTATCCACATGGAGCTGTGTCATGAACTGACGCTGGATTTACAAAGGCAGACTTTGAGGAATTGTGCTCTATTTGTTCCTTTGCAAGATCCATCCACTCTCAGGTTTTTAACCACAGAAGCTTTTCAATGTGAACTTGCTGACCAATTGGGTATTTCACAAACACCAATGAGTCGTGCCATGCCAGCTGTATAAGATGGTATTATCCGTTTGTCGTCCAGATATAAAAGATTTCCTTACATTGTGGTTGAACTGCAAAACATCAAAGCACGATTCCAGTTTTCCAAATGTAATCGGATGTAATCGGAGTGGTCAGCTGCATGCACACTGCTATTGCAACGGTGCTTGGCAAGTTGCATTAGCTACGGATGAACCACCATACATCATATTTAGCTGGAAAACCGATAAAAATGGTAGCTCCCTACAGTCGCAGGTGCTTTTTCCAACTAGTACGGCAAAAGGCAAGCAGTTCTTTTAAAGAAAGCGAATCATCTCAACTAGCCATATAAAGAGAAGAGAATCGATCTATTGTGTCACTCGATGCTGATGCTACAGTATAAAGGCACCTCCAGAGAATGAATTTGCTTATGTAAACAGAATTCACTTCCACTCTATTAATGTGCTGCTCTATGGTATACAGAAAAAGTGTCCTGCTTGCCTTACCTGAAGAAATGTGGTATAATGAACCTGACCCTGACCCACCAAATGATCAGCCAAATTGGACACCGTTACAACTTTATTTGAATGTAATTAGCAGAACGTAAAAACATGTAATTATTTGCAGCATTTATTTTTTAACTAGTTCATTTAAATTGTGGTTAATATCTCATAATACAGTCCTTATATTCCTTAGTTCATTGGCACATCTCTTACAGCATCCACTATTTTATTTTGTGACTCCAGAACAGCGTCCATCAGCACACAGCCAGATGGTCACCCAGCGATTTCCGAGATACAGGTGGGTGTGCAGCCAACGTCCGAAGATATGCTGTGCACAGCAGCATCATCATTGCCTGAGCATCTCTAAAGGGTCAACTTTTGTAATATTGTCTGAAATAGAATAAACAGACGGTGGGATATGATTCTGGAAGGATTCGGGGTGGGGCTGTAGGTGCGTGCACATGTGTTAAATTTCACATTCTTTGGGATTTATACAGGAGAAATGCGTGGAACTTGGTGTAAGCATAATTTTATGCATCTGGATTTTTTTGTGTACGCACAATTCAGTTTTTGTCCGTATGCCATGTTTTTCTGTGAATTCTACATACGGTGTTACACATGAGACCCCAGGAAAGGTTCTCTGAAATGTGAGTTCCCAAGAATTTGAAGGTCTGCACCCTTTCCACATTGTCTCCATTGATGTATAGATGAACTGGTTCTGTGCTGTGCTTTCTGAACTCCAGAATGAGTTCCTTAGTTTTTGTGGTGTTCAGTGTTAAGTTATTCACTGAACACCATTTCGTCAGTCTCTGGACTTTGTCTCTGTAGGCTGACTCAGCTTCTTCTCCTTCTAATATGAGCCCTATTATAGTGGTGTCATCTGCAGATTTAATGATGGTATTTGTGGGATGGTCATTTTAAAAAGAGATACATAAGATCAAAGACAGCTCCTGAATAACCGATGACTGCATATAAACCAAAACTATTTATCATCAGCAACATCCACCACTTCTCACCTCCATATATCATGTACAAGGATTCCTATTCAACAAAAAATTTCCCGCTAGCCTACTCACCTAAGTTCAAACATCTCAGAATACCCATTATGACTGTTTAATGTATACCTACTATGCTGGCACTCATCAATCACTCATTTGCCTTTGAAGACAGTGATCTTCTGATTCTAGTATTATGGCTTCACCGCAAAGATAATTTTCTTCTTCTTCTTTCGGCTGCTCCCGTTAGGGGTTGCCACAGCGGATCATCTTCTTCCATATCTTTCTGTCCTCTGCATCTTGTTCTGTTACACCTATCACCTGCATGTCCTCTCTCAACACATCCATAAACCTTCGCTTAGGCCTTCCTCTTTTTAATTATATTCAAAGTAGAAGGAGAAGAAAAAGAAGAAGGAAAACATAATAATTTAAAATATTGTGCTAAGCTGCTCATAATTGTTGCCACTTATTAACCCCTTTCAGAATAATACAGTAATGAGCACCGAATTGCAAAGACTGACACACACACACAGAATGAAAGTTAAGAATAATAACAGGCATGTTTATTTAACAATGAGTGATCCATAGCTGTGCTTTCAGAAATATCACTTTACTGCTGTTATAGCTACAGGAAATGCCTCATAATGTTATCGTTAAACTAGTAACAGTGCTGTTTCTGAAGTGGTGTTGAATCTTCCACTGCTTCCAGACAAATGGTTTTGATGAAGACAAGCAGAACAGAAGAAGAAAATATACATCTGGATGGTTATGTGCAAAAATGAGCCCCATGTGAATCTCTTAACACATTGTGATGGAAAGAGTCATTGACTAAAGGTGCTCCAGGACAATGCATTGTGAAGTACTTATGATGACCTCCAGTAATTTTATTATAGAACTTATCCTTCATTCACTGGAGTGACTATCAAAAAAGGATGATGTCAAAATGAGAGGACTTCAGGAATAACGCTGCCCATCCTGTACAAGATGAATTAATCTAGCGCACCTTTAGCCACTGTTTCAGTCCACCACAATGTTCTAAAAGGTGCAACTGGAACTGTTTTTGGCTTACAGAGAGTGTTTAAATTATGCTGAAACAGTTACATATCCAGACCCTTTGGCAGAAAATGTACAGAGTGGTGTAGCAGAGGCTACTATTTAAATAAAAATAAATTAATTCATAACTCAGTAGGGCAGTCATAGTGCACCAGGTACAGAAATTGAAATCTAAACTTAAAGCGTGTCTGTTTTTTTTTCTCTGCTTTTGCAATATATTCATATGTATCATACAGCTTTTTTACCTCTTGAATTCACCTCCACATGTTTACAGTCATCAGACCATCATAGCTGTCAAAAAACACCTTTTGCAGGCTAAACATTTCTCCTATCTGTGTACCAATAATTGATTCTCTGTTATATCGCCACAGGAAGGCTGCAGAGATAAAGATGGTCTGTGAGGATTGCATGAGGCTCTCAGTAAAGTTTGATGGACTGTCATGTCTTATCAAAAATGTAGAAACACTGAAGCAAAAACATAAAAAAAAAATCCACCGCGCTGCAACACAACAAGATAGTGTTGAGCTAAGCATTTAATGAGCTATTTTTTTATGTCAATACACCCCCTCACCACTACCATTACCTCCAGTCTGTCTGCCAAATTCAAACAGCAAATTTACATGAAAGTAAAAAAGCTAACCAAATTACCTTCATGATAATATAATAATGTTTTGTTTATAAATCAGTACTAATACTGGAACTATGACATCATGTTAGGCAGCAAAGCAATTACACACAGTGAACTGGTGGCTAAAATCTTAAATGTCATATTTTGCATTTGATTTAAACTACTTTTTTCTATAGATTCTTTTAGCCCTCCTTTTTCTCTCTCTCTCTTTCCATTCTCCAAACACATTTTGATTAAATATATTATATAAAACCAAGATTTAATAATAATAATAATAAATAAATAATTACATTTATATAGCACTTTTTGACCTACTCAAAGTGCTTTACAGAGACCTAGAGGAACCACTTCAACTACCATCCATAATTTGAGTTACCAAAACCACCACAACCTGTCCCTTTAATAAGTATAATAAACATGTATTCTTTTAACTGCTATATTTTAAGATTCAGATTATCCTCAGAGCATATTCTGAGTATGAATTTTTTAGTGTTTCACAAGCACAACTCATCTTCTTATTTACAAGCACACAAATATCCAACAGTAATCAGGAATCGCTTTACGCTGAACTCTCCATTTCTTGGCATTTCCTGTTTGAAGGTGGTCTGGCATTGTAATCCACTGTAAAGTGTATTAAATGGGAAAATAAAAAATCAGAGTACGCATCATAGATTCTTAGAAGTGACTCAGACGTGTCCAATTTATTGTAGCGCAGTCCAAACTGACGAATATAGGAAAGTGATGTAATATTTTAAAATATTGTGCTGTCACAGAGGCAAACACTATGGTGAGGGTTCCTCAGAGTGGATTCTCATTCTGGAAGTTTAATGTGCCTTTGTCTCACCTAATCAGTAACATTACAACCATACTCCACAAAAGACCTTGACAATTGATAGAGTAAATGTTAGCTCTGCTCAGTGATACATTTTAAAAGCCTTCTCTACAATTATAATGTCTGATGAATGAAAGAAAAAGAAAGAGAAGCTTATCATTGATTTATTGGGAAATTTCCAACTTTCAGCTCTACTAAACATGGACGCTGCCTGAATCCCACACACTTTTCATTTTTATTTTATTAGTTTTATAATGTTAAAAAATGTAATGAATCTGTGTATCATGTTTGAAAACACTGATTGGACCTTGGGTCCACAGGGTACAAGGGAGAATGGTGTCTCCAGGACCTCTGTGAAACACTAATGTTATTTTGACAATACAGCGACATGTTTATTAAGTATTGTGCTGTATATTGTCAGAAATGCACCACTGCCCATATGCTGTGCTGCACACATTTAATAAATTTTATAAGACTAATAACTGCAAAGTAAATCGTAGAGTGTATGAGAACATGAGGGCAACCATTAAGATGAATATCAGGGTGGCTAAAAGACAGTTGGAGAGGAATATAGCAGATAAGGCAAAAGAAGACCCTAAGAGATTCTTTCAGTATTTCAGTAGTAAAAGAACAGTCAAGGAGGAGGTCAAGTGCATCAGGGATAGTAAAGGGGAATTAAAAGATACAGACAATGAAATAGCGGATGCCCTAAACTTACATTTTTCTGAGGTATTTACAAGTGAGCAAGTGGACAACCTCCCAGAGGTAAACACAACTATTAAGGATGTACTGAGGAATTTGGAGATTGTAGAGGGAGAAGTGCTACTCACATTAAATAGAAATCAAACAATTCACCAGGACCAGATAATATTTACCCTCAAGTTCTTAAGGAGGCTAGTGAGTACATATATAAACCCTTGACACATATTTTTAGGAAGTCACTGCACACTGGATAGATTCCAAAGGACTGGAAAATGTCAAATATCATCCCATTTTATAAAAAGGGTGACAGGGCAGATCCAAGCAACTATAGGCCAGAAAGCCTAACATGCATCACAGGAAAATTAATGGAAGGAATTATTAAGGATAAGATTGAGCAACACCTGGCAAGGTCAGGAGTTATTCTGAACAGTCAGCATGGGTTCAGAAGAGGGAGGTCGTGTTTTGCTAACATTCTGGAATTCTATGAGGAGGCAACAAAAGCATACGATCAAAGAGGAGCTTACGATATTATTTATCTAGACTTTCAGAAAGCATTTGATAAGGTGCCACATGAGAGGTTGGGCATCAAATTAAAAGATGTGGGAGTTCAGGGTGATGTTTTTAGATGGGTGCAGAATTGGCTCAGACACAGGAAGCAGAGGGTGATGTTGCGTGGAACCTCATCAGAATTGGCCAATGTTAAGAGTGGTGTTCCACAGGGGTCAGTGCTAGGGCCGCTGCTATTTTTAATATATATAAATGATTTAGATAGGAATAAAAGTAACAAGCTGGTTAAGTTTGCAGATGATACCAAGATAGGTGGATTAGCAGATAATTTGAAATCCGTTATATCATTACAGAAAGATTTGGATAGCATACGGGCAGATTTGTAGCAGATGAAATGTAATGTCAGTAAAAGTAAAGTATTACACATAGGAAGTAAAAATGTTAGGTTTGAATACACAATGGGCGGTTGGAAAATCGAGAGTACACTTTATAAGAAGGATTTAGGAGTCATAGTGGACTCTAAGCTATCGACTTCCCGACAGTGTTCAGAAGCCATTAAGGAGGCAAACAGAATGTTAGGTTATATAGCACGGTGTGTGGAGTACAAGTCCAAGGAGGTTCTGCTCAACCTTTATAATGCACTGATGAGGCCTCATCTTGTGTACTGTGTGCAGTTTTGGTCTCCAGGCTGCAAAAAGGACATAGCAGCGCTAGAAAAGGTCTAGAGAAGAGTGAGTAGGCTGATTCCAGGTCTACAGGGGTGGAATTATGAGGGAAGATTAAAAGAGCTGAGCCTTTACAGTTTAAACAAAAGAAGATTAAGAGGTGACATGATTGAAGTGTTTAAAATTATGAAGGAAATTAGTACAGTGGATCGAGACTGTTATTTTAAAATGAGTTCATCAAGAACATGGGGACACAGTTGGAAACTTGTCAAGAGTAAATTTCACACAAACATTAGGAAGTTTTTCTTTACACAAAGAACAATAGACACTTGGAATAAGCTACCAAGTAGTGTTGTAGACAGTAAGAGTTTAGGGACTTTCAAAACTCGACTTGATGTTTTTTTTGAAGAAATAAGTGGATAGGACTGGCAAGCTTTGTTGGGCTGAATGGCCTGTTCTCATCTAGAGTGTTTTAATGTTCTAATGTTCTAAATATTAGACAAGCATTAAGCATGGTTTCAAAAAGATAAACAAATTTAAATGTATGTACACTTAAAAACCACAAACATATTAAAATTGTTACTGACTTGCATTTTGACTATTATTATTGTTGATGATGTTATCCATTTATATACAGTATATTTTGAACCCATCTAATCCAAGTTTTAGTGTTGTACAGATCAAAACGTATCTCACCAAAATAGATCACAAGACAGGGGTCCACTCCTGAAGGGACACCGTTCCATCACGGGGCACACTCATTCACTCTTGGACAATTTAGGGACTCTAGTTAGCTGCTCAGACATAATTTATCCAGAGTGAAAACCCAGCCTACCTAATCTTTAACTCTGCAGTGCTAACCATTGTGTTACTATGCCAGACGTTATTATTATTTGGTTTCAAAGACCGATAGATACAATGGATATTTTGAATATTACAAATACATAAAAGAAACTCCATTTTGCTAAAATGGAGCATCTCCACTGCCCAGACATTCTTTCTCGATGGTCAAGTAATGATGCTCAATTGGAAACAATTTCCTGCTCAGAAACGTGATGGAATGGTCCTCCCCATTAAAACCCCCGAACAAAATGCACTCGCATCTGTGGTTCATCAGCTTGCAGGCGTTTGATTTTGATTTCCTCCATCTTCCCGATTCTGCACACATCAACATCCAGCTGACTGAGCCCGACTTCAACTGTCGCTTCGTTTACATCAATGTAAATAAAAGTTGGGGGAGGGATGGGGAAGAGGTGTGCGAGATCCCAGAACCCAACAACTGTGCTGTGTGCTAAAACCTATGTTAAAGTAGGCAGGAGTTGGTTGTCCACTGCTAGGTGAACTACGAGCTTGCAGGCTCACCGTGTAACGTGTCTGTCACCCAATGATTTATGCGGGGAACATTCAAAAGCAATCGCTGACCTGGCCTTTTGCTCACTTTTAGTCTTTTCTCCAAGGAATGCTATCTGTTCTATTAATCTGAAGAAGGGAGCTAATGCAGGATGACGTCAGTGTCACCACTTGCTTGCTGTGTTTGTTTTTTGAGTGCTGAACTGACAGCTCCCATTTGAAAATTCTTACAATTGTTCCTGTCTTCACAACAATAAATCTGATTTTTTTGGAAACCTGGACTCACCTCCTCCTCTTTTGTGCAAGGCTGTGACCTATATATACCGTATATACTCACGTATATGTCGGGTCTTGAAACCCAAAAAATCTATCATAAAATCAGACCCCGAATTATACAGAAATCGATCATAAAATCAGACCCCGACTTATATGCCCAGTCAAAAATGCGACACTTAATTTTTTTTTTTTAACATCTTCTTACATCCTCCAATCTTGCATCAGTTTCTAAGATGCATCGAATTTTGTTGCAGCAGCGCAGTTACCAATTTCTTTTGCTACTTCAATGACATTTAATTTAAAACCAGCTTCATATTTTCTTCTCATCAAACACGGCATCCTAGATATAGGATGCTCTTACGGTAAAGTTAGGAATAGTTCTGATATTACCGTGTGGTCACGTAGGCACAATACATAGAAAAAAGGCAGTGTGCTCTGTGGTTACTCTCTCAGGTGGGCGTTAGCATATAATAATCTCTTGGACCAATAGTGTGAATTTTCCACATTCGGCTTATATGACCGACATTATAAAATGCCAGAAATTATATGGTAAAATCGAGTACCAACTTATCCGCGGGAGAACTTATCCACGAGTACATATGGTATATTTTCTCTCTCTCATTTTCACCTCAGTTTTCACCTCCAGAGTCAAACTGAATATAGTTTACTGTATTAGCCAGGCATTTAGTGTTTTTTAAAAAGATATAATCAAAAGCACACTTCAGTATAGTATAATAAGCATATAGGGTCAGTTGCAGTGCTGTACTAGCCCCATAACAAGACCAGACTTACTAGTACAATCCTCAGGTCCATTGCTCACTGTTGCAGTGAGCAATGGAAGGAAAACCAGGACTAAGTCTAACTGCTCTGCAGCTAGTCCTGCCATGTTCTGGTGTTTGCCTCTGTGTGGTCATCTGAGCATCTAATTACACATTAACAGCAGCACACTGGCAATTAATGACATGCAACCTCATGAGACATACTTGGAAACACGACAATAAATTTTAAATCCACATCACAAATTCTTGGAAACACAACATTAAATTACAACAATATTACTGTCATTGTGAGGTAGACAACAGGATGTTATGTAAAGATTTATAACAGAGTATTCTCTTCAAGGCTTATGAAAAGGCCTTTAAATTCTCATATCATTTACTGTAAAACATCACCTGGAAAATACTGAATCAGGAATTTAATACTTTTATTAGTACATTCATCCTTTAAGTCAGTGGTGCCCAGCTCCGATCATGGAGATCAGCAGTGGCTGCAGGTTTTCATTCTAACCATTTTCTTAATTAGTGACCTGTTTTTGCTATTAATTAACTTCATGTAATTGATTTCCTATTTAAGACTCTGACCCTTTAAATCAGGGTAAGCAACATTGGTCCTGGTGGGCTGCAGTGGCTGCAGGTTTTTGTTCCAACCTACCTACTTCATGAGAAGTCATTTATTACTGATAAAGCGTTTATTGCTTACGTGAAACTTTTCTGCTTCATCTTAGTTGTCTCGCTTGCTAAGGTTTTGAACCCTTAATTGCTGCATTTAGTCTTAAACAGCTGTGCTCATTCTTTTTAACTGCTCCTAATTAGCATTAAGATGCAAATAACAAAGGAACCAGCAGTTCTGCATACACCTTTGTGTATTTATCGTGCACTATTTGGTTTAATAAAGTACTCAAAAGCAAACTGAAGAGAAAGTGAAGAACTGAAATGTACTCATCTGTTTTAAGCTTCAAATCATTGGTGTGATATAATTAGAAAGGAAACAAAATCTCTGATTTAAGAATGACCTGACGTTGGTATTAAATATGACCTGTTATTGGAAAGGATTGTTTTCTAATTAAGCAACTGGGTTGGAAAAAAAAAACCTACAGCTACTGTGGCCCTCTAGGACCAACATTGATATCCCTTACTTTATGATGAGTAGTGTTAACCAGTAGAACCAGAATGTAAATTTTGTATTAGTTCACTGAATGAGGGGCTGTTATCAGGAAATCTTATTTTCAGTAAGTGCCGAATTAAAAGAAACAGAAAGAAATCTACGGAGAGTAATTACTTGACGAGAATTTGAGTTGTTACATGTTGCTGGAATTGCATCTTAAGCATCACTGCCCTCTTTGATTGACTACTTTTCCAAATTCATATCTAATACAGAAAAACTTGTGAAATAAATTCATAATTCTGATATTTGCCACCTATTATGCACACAAGTTATTCTAATAATATTAACAATCCAAGTCTTGCCTAAGCTGCTCTATATGCTTTCATTTATTCCTATAAGCAAATTGTAATTAAAAAAACTGTCAACACCTAAACTTGTGTGCATTAATAATAATTATCTGTTCAAATCTTTGCTTCACATTATAGTGTGTGACTGACTCTGCCATTTGTATACTGTATGTCTATAGTAATCGCATTACCTGACAAAGACAAGTAATAGAATTCATTTAAAAATATTTGATATCTCTTGCCCTACGTGAACCCTCGGCATTCCTCTGACATCTTTTCTCTGCATCCTCATCTGTTTGAGCCTCTCCTGATTAGCGCTCCCTCTCTCAAGCGCACTCCCATAAAAGCTCTTGTCATTTCAAGGCCCCTTGCTTGCCTCCTGTCTGCTTTTATACTTCCCATCTATGAAGGCAACTCTCAGAATTCTGCCTAAGCCTTTACTCGTCCTCGTGTATTTTACACTTGCACTTCCTCTTTTTATCACATCACCAAAGCCAAACTGACCAATCAGATTACTCAAAGGGAACATGACACACACAAACCTTAGCGTTTTATTATATAGTACATTTTTTTCCTTACAGTACAGTCTCAGGCTCATCCTGCAGTTCAATTCATGATGTTAAATTGTTACCAAGGGAAGGTGTACATTATAGATGTGTTTATGTGAACCCTGTAATTTGTTAGAATTTGCCTCACCATGTGCTGCAGTTCTTTCAGGTGACTTCTTCCATGACCTTAGCTGGTTATAACAGAAAGAATGTGAACAAACCGATCTTTTCAGTCACTGGGGTTCCTTCCCTGCACCAGATGTTGCATAAATGAGCTCTGGCCCCCAGTGACTACAACTACAGACTAACCAGGTTTTTAAATTGATGTAACAATACTGACATGACTCTCTCTACATTATGAATGTTAAATTATGATGGTTATCCTTAAATTGTAGACATTTACCTTGAAAAGACACATTTAAAATAATTAGTGTAGTTGTGGTCTTCATACTATAACTTTCAAAGCACAGTTTGACATTTCTTAAAAGAGCTGTCATTGTAGGTATTATTAACTTAACATTCACTCATTTTCTAGATCCACTTATTCCAATACAGTGTTGCTATCATGGGATTAATAAACTCTTCTGATTCTGATTTTGATTCTGAAAAGAAAGGCAACAATCCTAGATTTGATGGAGTCCACTGCAGGGAGCAATTCATTCACACAGACACCAGGAAAATTTAGAGATGGCAATTGAGTTAACATGCATGACTTTGAGATGTGCAGGTAATCTGGAGTACTTGTGAAATCAACCATAATGGTTCAGAAGTTAGTTGTAAAGTGTCTGAACTTAGCAATGTGCCTGAAAAGTAAAACATTCAATTCAAACTCAGTATTGTTTATGAACGTATTGCAGTCAGGTCCAGAAGTATTTGAACAGTGACACAAATTTTATAATTTTGTCTCTGTATGCCACCAAATGTGATTGAAGTGCAGACTTCGTACGAGTCGTTTAGGAATGACAGACATTTTTCTGCATAGCCCCCTTTTTCAGGGTCTAAAAAAATATGTGGACATTTGACTGACAACTGTTCCACTGCCAGCTGTGAGCAGTTCTCTCATTAATCCATTAACTGTTAAGCAGGTAAAAGGTCTGGAATTGACTCCAAGTGTGGAATTTGCATTTGGACACTGTCACTCTGAAATCTCAATATGAGGTCCATGCAAATAAAAACAGTCCATCATTAAACTAAACTTTTAGAGAGATAGCAGAAATACCAGGAATGGTCAAATCAACCATTTGGTATATTCTTAAAAAGAAGGAATACACTGGTGAGCTCAGCAACACTAGAAGGTCTGGAGAACCACAGAAGACAACTGTACTGGATTATTGCAAATTTTGGTCCTTGGTGAAGAAGAACCCCTTCACAACATTTAGCTAAACCAAAGACCCCATCCAGAAAGGTACGCCTATTATTGCCAAAGTCTACAATCAACAGAAGACCTCATGAAAGTAGAGACAGAGTGTTTACCACAAGGTACAAACCACTGGTAAACCTCAAGCACAGGAAGGATGGAATAGACTTTGCCGGAAAATATTTTTTAAAAGCCTGTCCAGTTCAGGAACAATTTTCTTTGAACAAAGAAAACTAAGATCAGTATATACCAGAATGTTAGAAAGAGAAGTGTATGGAGAACAGAAGAAATGGCTCATGATCCGATGGATACTACATCATCTGTGAAACATGGTGGAGGTAGTTTTATGGCATGATCATGCATGGCTGCGAATGGAAGTCAGTCACTGGTGTTTATTGATGATATGACTGCTGGCAGAAGTACCGTATATACTCACGTATAAGTCGGGTCTTGAAACCCGAAAAATCGATCATAAAATCAGACCCGACTTATACGACACTTCATTTTTTTTTTTAACATCTTCTTGCCTCCTCCAATCTCGCATCAGTTTCTCGGATGCACCGAATTTTGTAGCAGCAGCTCAGTTACCAATTTCTTTTGCTACTTCAATGACGTTTAATTTAAAACCAGCTTCATATTTTTTTCTGATCGAATGCTCCATTGAAGATGGAGGATGCTCTTACGATAAAGGTGTATGAGGGTGTGAGATACAGAAAACACAAATCAGTGCAAACGTTGCTTCAGAACAGTTCAGGTATTACTGTGTGGTCACGTGGGCACAATAGAGAGAGAGAAAGAGAGAGAGGTTAGGAGCACCGCTGATACAGCGTATTGCTGCACCCACATAGAAGGCAGTGTGCTCCATGGTTACTCTCTCAGGTGGGTGTTAGCATATCATAATGCCTTGTACCAATAGCGTGAGTTTTCCATATTCGACCTATACAACCGACATTATAAAATACAGAAATTATACTGTAAAATCAAGTCCCGACTTATCCAAAGGAGAACATATCTGCGAGTATATATGGTAGTAGGATGAATTCTGAACTGTACAGGGCTATATTGTCTGCTCAGATTCAGACAAATGTTGCAAACCAGATAGGATGATGCTATACAGTACAGATGGACAATGTGCCAAAACATACTTCAAAAGCAAACCAAGTGCTTTTCAAACCAAAGTGGAATATTCTTCAATGGCCAAGTTAATTAATTAATCGTAACACAAATGGACATGTATTTCACTTGCTGAAGACTAAACTGATGGCAGAAAGTCCAATGAACAAGAAGAACCTGAAGACAGCTGTAGTAAAGGACTGGCAAAGTATCACTAGGTTGGAACGCAGCATTTGGAGATGGCCATGGGTCACTGACTTTAGGCAGTCATTGGCTTTAAAGGATTTTTAACTAAATATTCAAAATGATCAATACGTTTATGATTATGTAAGTTTGTCCAAACACTTCTGATCCCCTGAAAATAGGAGGACAATGTATAAAAATATCTGTCTCATAGATAGCTCATACTATATGTTTGTTAAACTCCTTGAATTAAAGCTGTAAGTCTGTATTTCAATCACATGTGGTGGCATACAGAGCTACAATTATGAAAGTTTTATCACTGTCCAATTATTTCTGGACCTGACTGTAGATAAATGACAATTGAAGAGCTGTGTAGCATAACAACGACCTTCCTTCTGTTATTAACACTCATTTTTCATAAAGCCACTTGAAAGAACCTTTCATAAATCAATCAATCTTTATTTAACATTAATGGCTCAAATATATGGCTTGCTATAGAGCAAAAAGTATAGCAACACATTTTTTATATAAAAGTTGAAAATACCGTGAGTACAGTAAAAACAGAATAAATTGAAAAATGTGGCAATTGTAGATACTAGCAGGATTTTGAAAGTATTTCAAAAAGCAATTATCAAATTGAGCAACAGTAATCATATCAGGCACTCATATATGGTTAAGAGCAGTGAGTGTTACTCCAGGTTCAGCTTCTAGCCTGCTTCTCACTGATATGTGAATTACTGTATATAATATTCATAAAGTATGCTTAATTGCACTGCAAACTATACACTAGAGGACAAACTCCAAACAACCAATATTGTGGAAATGTATTGTCAGACTTGGAGGACAACCGTAAATATAATTCACAGTATTCGGAATGAATTCAGCATGGAAGATTCTTGCATCATCTCTTAAAATACACTTTACTAAAAGCATTGCCAGTGCTGAAGAATAGATAACACTGAAATGTATTAAACAATCCACATTTTTCACGATGCATTTAGACAAGTGGAATTGATCATATTAAATTTTACATGCATCACATAGTGTTATCTATGACTCTGAGTTAAGTATGTTTTTTTTCATTACTATATTATAGTGCAGTTCAAATCAGGGTAGAATTCTGTATATATTGTAATGGCACTGACACACTGCATTAGCTTGGGGATTAGTCATTACCACTATGAGTTAACATTCCATCAAGTGAATATGCATCTTTAGAGCCAGCAAGCCTGCAAAGTTGTAAATAAATTTCATCTAGTGTGTCAACAATGAGCATTCCTTTTAATGATAGCAAGCTACCCAAAGGAGCAATGAATCAAGTTTGGCACTCAACTACACTGGTGTCAGAAGTGGGATAAGTGAAAATCTACAATTCAACTTAGCAAAGTGCTAAGTACTGTGGGGACCTAAAATGGGGTTGCTGGAGACTTTTGAGGTTAAGATCAAGGATCTGGAATGCTGGCTGCAGCATAAGTGCAGGAAGGAAGACAACTGAGAGATTGCTGCCCCTACAGCTTTACCAACAATTATCTATCTGCTAAGGTCCACTGGCCTGGGTGTACAGTGTACACTGGTGTTGCTTTGGGCACATTAGGCTGAGACAAAGTGTGGCAGGCCGAGCTGCCACTGACCCCATATGAACTGTTTGAAGCAGGGTTAACAGTGAAACTGTGCAGGCAAACGGTGAGGCAGATTGCAGAAGTATTATAGAGCAGCCATTGAGGGGCTGTCTCAAAGCAGAGATTCAGACCTGGAATGCCATTTGCAGTATCAGGTCAGTGATGGAAAGCAGCCAAGGGTTACAAGTGCAACTCCACACAAGGAGGTCCACCTACCCACATATAATAGAGCTCTGCACAAAAGAGCAACGTTAAATGCCATTGCTGTACCGCATGACAGTGCAGCACACACCATTTCTGGTTGCACCACCTGACAATGAAGCCGCAAGACCTTTGCTGATGTATCTTTCTCACTGACTGCATGACTGCTGCAGAAACAAAGACCATTCCATCATTCTAAACAGACTTGGAAGTGGTCACTTGGGATAAGGACTTCAAAGGCAGGGCTATGTAACAGAGCTGAGAAGTTGCATCAGCCTGGAATAAGTCATCCACAGCATGAGCTTGCATTCTAATATGCGAAGAAGCAGCTTCAGAGTCAGCTTCTGGGGAGCCTTTAAAATGGCTAGTCCGCAGACTCACAAATTCTATATAGTGCAGTAACAGACAGCAATCCTTTTAAGGACAGGGAGCTAGCTAAAAGAGCAATGTAAGGAACAAAGAATCCATTTGACACTCAATTCCAATGCTACAGTATGTTTTATGATTTGCATCTTGAGGAATAGGCCTAATTTACATATTTTCATATGATACTTTTGAATATCAATAACAGGCTGTGCAGTGAGTGGAGGTATTAATTTTTAAACATTCAGTATGATACTAATCCAGTTTGAGCTGCACAAATGGTAGTACAAGTTAGTACGCAACTATATTCCTTTTTGCCAGGTCCAAAATACACACTGCAGTGGCGTCTAGTCTTAGTAAACAGCTAGTTTTGATCCACATCTAGTATGCAATTCAAGTGCACCTTTCAACAGAGCCAAACTCACCAACCCTGGCACTGCAGCACTGTCTTAACAGCATCATAGGTTCCCAGGCAAAGAAGTGAGCTGGGGCTCCTGTTTTGATACCAAAAGAGAAACATACATACGCATCAGAAACATTGTGGGCCCCTGGCCAGTGCACATACATTAAGATGGCCCTGTATATATGCATACTAAATATCAGCAACATATTTTCAAACAATCATTTCCTGGTTGCTTTGATACTTTATATATTTTTTACAGTTTCACAATGCTAAATAATAAGAGAATATTTGTAATGTTTTCTGAGTTTGTTCTTAACTTGCACACAATTTGGCTGGAATAGGCTTCTGTATTCTAATAAGTAGGTTGAGAAAACAGATTAATAGATATATATATAAAAAAGCATGTTTAGATATGTATTTTACAAAATACAGCCCGCTGTATTACAATGATTTACTAAAATAGAAAACATAATTAAACCGCAGAAAGGGTCAAAAATGTATTTAACCAAAATTCACATTGTAGCACTGCCACATAAATTTATTTGCTGGTTTGTCTTTTGTCTCTCTCTATGTGAACCCTGTCTCCGTCTGAACACATCTACAGTATAGTGTAAGATGGGCGGGTTGGATTTATATAAATAGGGAGGACCTTTGTGAGGTATGGGTCTGTTGCCGTGATTTCCAGGAGGGCACCATGGAAACAGACATGGAGATACTGTTAAAAAAGTGCGTGAAAAGGCAGGAAGAGAAAAAGAAAAACAGCCTGAGCTTTGTGGCAAAGGGGAAAGGTGTGACCTGTTGGAAGCCAGGAAAGAGATTGTTTCTTGGGGAGCACCTTAGTCCTATACAGTTTGGTAGTGGCCACCTCAAAGGAATCCTGATACACAGAAAGACGTGAACTGGATAGTTGAAAGGATCAAAATCAGCGTGTGCAATTAATAATCTTTTATTCTGTGATGGCACGTCTGAAGAATTGAAACATTGGGAGATATTTTATCTTATAAAGAGAGTAAACTGAATGGATGTTGTGGGATATTTTGGGTCCATAATTTGTATGTAATTTGTATACTGTATGAAGGAAAGGGGGGCAGTTTCAAAATTGGCACATGTCTGAGGAGTTTGTGTGATTTGCATATACAGTGATACCTTGGTATACGTCCACTTTGGAATAAGTACAAGTTGGTATACGTCCTGTTTGGATATGAAAAATTTTGCTTGGTATATGACCTTTGTTTGGAATACGACTCGCGTGCTACCCTTATTTACCTTTCTCTCGAGACACAGCCATGACTGCCCACAAGCATCAGTACGGCAGTTGCTAGCATTTAGTGAACAACCCGCGTGCTACCTGTTGTATATGATTGTGCAATGATGCTTTTGTCCATTGCTTTATGTTTGTGTCTTGATTGCATTGGTCTGCGTCTTTTGAGACGTATGACTGCTGGAGGGAGGGTTGTAGTTTAGAAGGCACGCTGTATGGAGAGTTGGTTAAACATGGTTCAAAATAAACAGCATTCGAAACGTTATTCTGAGTGTGTTCTGAGTGTTTACCTCTCTCGAGACAAAGCCACAACTGCCCACGAGCGTCAATATGCCAGTTGCTAGCATTCAGTGAACAACCTGCACTAAAACTCTCTGTGAATTTTCATGTGATTTTGTGTTTTTTTGCGTAAATTTGAATTGATTGTTGAAAAGTATGAGGATGGCATGAGTATCCGGGACATGGCTGCTGCATACTGTATGCCGAGAATGACGGTATCTATGATTGTGAAAAACAAAGACTTTATTAAAAAGTAAAGTGAGGTTAAATTTTCATTTATTTCATCTAATCGCTTTTGTATTTATGTATTAAGCAGTGTTTAAATTATTTTATACAATCCCATCAATGTATAATATGCCAATAACAATTGGATTTTCTTCATGTGAACGGATTAATCATTTTCCCTTTATTTCTTATGGAAAAAAATTAGTTTGGTATACGTCCTGTTTGGTCTAAGTCAAAGGATCTGGAACGGATTAAGGACGTATACCGAGGTACCACTGTAAGTCATTAATTACATTTTTCTCTGGCTCATTTTTGTATAATACGCTTTTATTAGCTGATGTAATCTTTTGGTGGCACTGGAAGGGGTCCAAAGGCAGTTTGGTGTTGACGTGCAATCCGTAATTAGCATATCACTATAAACGTGGTGAATCACAGCAGTTACGACCGCTACAACATAATAATTGGAAGGGTGTTTTCCGTCAGCTACAGGTACATTTTTCAAAAGTATGGCATTTTCATGAGAAGAAAATGACTCCTCTTAATTCCCATTAATATGTATTTTGTTAAAATACAAGTTTTACCTAATTTATTGCTTTCTCATTCTTTAAATTTTTGTTTATAGTGTTCGTGGCATTCATATGACTACTGTAAAGACACTATGGATATGGATAATTTAGATAATCAATAATAATAAAATCAGTAAATAAAAATATAATTAAAATTACATTGGTCTGTTCATGCATCATGCAAAGACAGTTACATTGATAATTTCATAAATTATCTATTAAATTAATATTAATTTAATTTCATAAAGAAATTGTGAATGGGTAGAGAGGAAATTATTTTTTGCATGATACTACAAAGTAAATCAGGAACTATTAAACTGTTTTGAAAACTGTTTTGACCAACAACTTGAAACAACACGATGACTATGCATTCACCACAGGAACAGGAGTGTCTTTGATTAGCATTGCAAATAACTCAATAATTTAAGAGAATAGCAAAATAAATATAGGCTGTTGGGATTGTAATCTGGGCATTAGTTTGAGGTTTAAAGCCTAAGAGTCTCATTACACAATATAAGCCCCTCAAAACTGTGCAAGGGAAATTAAGTACAATTTTAAAACCTTTATCTTATTGAAGTGACAATTTTAACAGAATACAGTGATCCCTCCTCGATTGCAGGGGTTGCGTTCCAGAACCCCCCACAAAAGTTGAAAATCTGCAAAGTAAAAACCATACATTTATATTGTTATTTTTATATTGTCACACTTGGGTCACAGATTTGCACAGAATCACAGGATGTTGTAGAGACAGGGACTTTAAAACACTGCAAACAAACATTTGTCTCTTTTTCAAAAGTTTAAACTGTGCTCCATGACAAGACAGAGATGACAGTTCCGTCTCACAATTAAAAGAATGCAAACATATCTTCCTTTTCAAAAGAGTGTGTGTCAGGAGCAGAGAATGTCAGAGAGAGAGAGACAGAGAGAGAAAAGCAAACAATCAAAAATCAATAGGTGCTGTTTGGGCTTTTAAGTATGCGAAGCACCGTGTGACAAAGCAGCCTCAAGTAAGGGAGCTATGTGAAGGTAGTCTTTTAGCATTTTTTAGAGGAGCGTCCGTATCCTCTAGGCCAGTGTGCGAACAGCCCCAGTGCTCACACCCCCTCCGTCAGGAGCAGAGAATGTCAGAGAGAGAGAGAGAGAGAGAAAAGCAAACAATCAAAAATCAATAGGTGCCATTCAGGCTTTTAAGTATGCGAAGCACCACGCGGGAAGCATATAGTATATCATTGAGGAGTTTTATTTAATACATAATAAGTGCTCTGATTGGGTAGCTTCTCAGCCATCCGCCAATAGCGTCCCTTGTATGAAATCAACTGGGCAAACCAACTGAGGGAGCATGTACCATAAATTAAAAGACACATTGTTCGCAGAAATCCGCAAACCAGCGAAAAATCCGTGATATACTGTATATTTAGATATGCTTACATATAAAATCTGTGATGGAGTGAAGCTGTGAAAGTCGAAGTGCGATATAGCAAGGGATCACTGTATGGTGAAAGGAAATAAATAAAAACAAAACTTATAGAATTTCTCTGATGTTTGTCTTCCATTTAAAAGAAGCATACTGTCTACTTTTAACCATACACTATATTGTGTCAATTTCAAATTCATGAAGCCAGATCAGAATGAGTAGAACCCTTTATTTTGATACGCACAAGATGTCACTAAGTACATGAAAGGAGATGATGGATTTGTACTTTCAGCTTGCACTTCTTAAATTTACATTTAATTACAAAAAATATGTGACTTGTTTCATTTCTCATGTCCTTACAAGTGATAAACAGACCCTTCAGAGTCAGAATTCTGCTACACTAGATTATATTGGTTCTCTTATCAATACTTAATCTTACACAGAAGTAGTAAAGGGACTGGATCAGAGATCAAAAGGCTTTCTAAGAAGGCTAAAGGCAAAAGCTAACAGTTTACACAGCTACAGCTAACAAGTATATAAGTCATTCACTAAGATTAACATATACTCAAATAGTGAAAATCATATTTAACAGTTAAAATCAGCTCTCACGTGACAAAGAGAGCTGTACAATTTCTGCAGTGTTGCTTGCTAGAAAGCTAAATTTAGACAGTAACTGATAACCAGAGGGTTAAATTATGTAATCAGATATGAAATTAATGGGTGCCACTGTTCTAGGATCTGCACAGTGAAAAATGCAAAGGAATTTGTCATGGGAATTACTTTACACATTCAACAACTGTGCCACCAATTTCCAGTTGCTCTGATACTTATCATTGCTGCAGGCAGTAATTTTTTCCCATCCTTGTGTCTCCAATTCCATCTCTTGCCTTTTTAAATTTTATTTTTGATCTCTTACAGCCCCTCATTGGTGTATTCTAGCTTACACTGTACATGCATTAGTAAGGAATGAAGATAAAGTCAGCATTTTATTTGTAGTCGGACATATCAATGATATAAAATCTTTAAAAAATTAAGATTTTCACCAGGAAAATGTATAGCCTCAGTGCTTAAGTTTCTCTGAAACGTATGATTGTAATAAAGCATTTATGAAAGAGGCAATAAGAAAGTACACACCGGGGTAAAAGCTTTTCGCATATACTGTATAAAGGGAAATAAACAAATTAGACAAACAGACTTCTTTTAAAATGTTGAGTCTAATAAAACAGTGTATATACTTTACTCAGTATAAATGTGGAAGATTTGTTTTTTTTTTATTTAGA
The DNA here is from genome assembly GCA_026402145.1 of Polypterus bichir lapradei. Taxonomy (NCBI): domain Eukaryota; kingdom Metazoa; phylum Chordata; class Cladistia; order Polypteriformes; family Polypteridae; genus Polypterus; species Polypterus bichir. The sequence continues at coordinate 18,370,230 of JANRMT010062849.1, forward strand.
AATACTACTTCACTAAGCCATGATTAAAAAAAAAAAACTTTGGATAGCAAGAATTTTCTAATATCACCAACGAAAGATTTACAAGCACTGCAAAATGAGCTATTCCAATTCAAACTAATACTATATTAGTTTTATACTATAATACTAATAACCTAAAATAATGCTGTCAATAAAAAAGTTTTGCAATAAAACATGGAATAATTAATAGCTGCGGTGGGCTGGTGCCCTGCCTGGGGTTTGTTTCCTGCCTTGTGCTCTGTGTTGGCTTGGATTGGCTCCAGCAGACCCCCGTGACCCTGTAGTTAGGATATAGCGGGTTGGATAATGGATGGATGGATAATTAATAGATCAGTTTCAGGTATGTCTGTTTATATTTTGTATTGTAAGCATACAAATAGTACCCGGGTGGTCATAGCAAAGGAGAGAATTAAAACAGAACTGAATGCCATTATGAAGAATGCTGCATATCATCTCTCTGACACACCAACCCTGAAGACTTTCAGCCAATTATTTATTTAGCTGAAGTGTGTCAAGTAACACTATGGGAGCTCCTTTATACCAACAGCATTACGCCTGCATAATGCCTCACTGTGCCTATCACTACCAAGTCAGAAGTTTTCTGTTCTTTCTTTTTAAAATTTTCTTCCTTTTTAGTCATTCTGGTTCAGACCATATACACACATTTTGACACACACTCTATCTATGCATTTATTTATTTAAAGAGATTCTGTAAAAAGCCATATTTCTCCTTAGGGAAAACTAAAGTTCTGTCCATCTATAATTGTGAACATGTTTATATTCTAAGCAGTATTTCTGATATGCCAATGACAAGGTTTGAAACTTAATTTTTAACTTAGTTTTGTTGGTTTAAATGTGATATGTACCAAAAATTTAATCTTATCAAACATTTGAATATAATACTGAGCAAAATTAGCATTCTCCAAAAAAATAAATAGTTGACTCATTTCAGTAATTTTAATGTAAGCTATTCAGTAGTCCCTTCAGTCCTTCGGAGTCACTGTTAGGCAAGGTCAAGGAGTATGGGCTTGACTCTCTATTGTCATCTAAACACAGAATATAAATGCAGACTGTCATGTCTAAGGATCATCCAAAATTTTTATCTAGAAGACACAGAATGTCTGATTTTAAGTACTGCAATATATTTTAAATCATAAATACTGACAACATGTCCAAGAATAGCTTATACCATGCATTTCATGCTGTTGGACATGACTCCACTTCTGACTTCCTTCCCTTAATTGGATTAAACAAGTTTAAGCATTAGTGGTTTCAGATATATATATTGTATAATTGTATATATATTGTATATATATTGTATATACTGTATATATATAATGTATATATATATACACATAAAATGTGATTCCCCACTTTTTCTTCTAATATTTTTAAAATAAATTAGACATGTTTTTATAATAATCAGCCTTTCACATACAATTTCAGCCTTTCATTGGTAATTATTAAACTGTGAATAGGCAATTCCCTTTAACTAAGATCTTCAGAGCGCTATTGTATTTTCCTATTGTCGATAAACAACAGAGTTTTCAACCAGTTACACCAAACTATGAATAGTTTATGAAACGTGCTTATAAAAGTGATGATGCATTATTAACTGATGATGAAATGTTAGCTGTATTGCAAAGGCAATTTTCTCATCCAACAAAAAAGCCAGCTCTGATGAAATTCTGGCGGCAGACTGGGGCACCACTGTCTCTATTAAAGTATATTCAGTCTAGCTGTTACAAGATCTTGATTTGTTTAACTATGTTATTTGTGCTTGAGTCTTATGTTTGCCCTGGGCCTTAAATCAAATTACAGTTTATAAAATCTGCTCAGTGTACTACCTGAAGCAAGTCCCCTAATCTTTTTCAACCCTAGCATGCTCAAAAAAAAAGGATTTTGCTTCAGATCATCACTCAGTCAATGATTTAAATGAGTGTCAGCATTAACATAACTTTTTCTCACTTGACTCATCATTAATTTCCATTACCTCCCTTAAATAAGTAAGATAAAGATAGTCAGTTTTCTCTTCTTAAATAACAGCTCAAGTGTTGAGGTGTAATAGTATGAACTGAAGGCCAACTGTGCAACTCAATTTGTTTTGGGTTGGTCAGCGTACATTCCACCATTTCATCTATCTATTAATCTATTACTGAACCTGCTTAATCTAGTTCAGGTTAGTTAAGGCTGCAACCTGACCTTAAAGAGATAGATAGATCGATATTTATTATATCTATTATATTTATTTGTCCCCGGGGAAAATGTGGCTTTTTACAGAAGCTCTTTAAATAAATAAATGCATAAATATATAGATAGGTGAGTAAGTAAGTAAGGACATAAATACATAAATAAATAAATATAACCACACATTTTGGTCTGAACACATACTGGAAAGACTGTAATGCAAGAAAATTCAAAAGAAAGAAAAGTTCTGACTTGGCAATCACAGTCGCTGTGAGACATTATGCAGATGTTTTGCTGTTGGTATAAAGGAAAGCTCTCAGTGTTAGTGTGTCAGAGTGAAGATATACAGCATTTTTCATAATGGCACTCAATTTTGTTTTAATTCTCTCCTTTGCTTCTACCTCCAGCTGGTCCAGAGTGCATCCCATAACTAAGCCTGCTCTTTTAAATATCTTGTTAATTTGGTGGGCCTCTCTTGAAATGATGTTATGATCCCAGTACACCACAGTGTAGACACTTTGTACCAACAAAACTTGTCCATCACATGAGTCACCAATTTTCAGTTCTGTGTTACCTTCAGTCTAAAGCCAATATCAAAACCATGACATCTTGCCACATGATATGACAGAGTGCTGACTGAAGTTGCTGATCTTATTAGCATACCATGTAAATTTACAGAACTGAAAATCGCAGTCCACGTCACATTTAGGGCCAGCATGCCAATCTTCCAGCACAGATGTACTTGTGCCATTTTCTCACTGTCAATAACATTCAGACTGATGAAGCTAGTGCAGTACAAAAGTTAAAGGTATGGTGAGTTCAGCTACAATCACTGCCCTTTTTTGATTTTTTTCCATTCTTTCATGTTACGTAAAACATGAGACATCAGAAAGACAAGCTGTATTTCTGTTTGTGAGGTTCAAAACATCTGTGTCACTTATTTTTTGTTAATGAATTCTATGATTTGTTGTCAGCTCTAACACACAAGCCTGCCCTTACAACTAAAAACACAATAGGCTAGTTGGAGCGAGATGCAAAGTATGTCACATTACATGACTGTGATTTTTAGGAGTGGTCCTCCAACTGCCTCTATTACTGCAAATTGCTGGAAAAGTCATCTAATATAACATGGTTTTAACCTGTACCCTGTCAAAATGTGAGAAGAAACAAGAAACCTGACAAAGACAGCATCTGGGCTGGGTTTCAAACTCAGTACTCTAGAGCTGTGAGGCAGGAGCAATGCTAACAAATGTTCCACTGTGCCATCTGTTTCAACTCACTTTATTTAAATGGTCATTTAAGTCATTTTGGTAGATTCAAGATGTTATATGTTTAATTAATAAATCAGTATACATCATAATACAAACCGGATTCCAAAAAAGTTGGGACACTAAACAAATTGTGAATAAAAACTGAATGCAATGATGTGGAGATGGCAAATGTCAATATTTTATTTGTAATAGAACGTAGATGACAGATCAAACGTTTAATCCGAGTAAATGTATCATTTTAAAGGAAAAATATGTTGATTCAAAATTTCACGGTGTCAACAAATCCCAAAAAAGTTGGGACAAGTAGCAATAAGAGGCTGGAAAAAGTAAACTTGAGCATAACGAAGAGCTGGAAGACCAATAAACACTAATTAGGTCAATTGGCAACATGATTGGGTATAAAAAGAGCTTCTCAGAGTGGCAGTGTCTCTCAGAAGCCAAGATGGGTAGAGGATCACCAATTCCCACAATGTTGCGCAGAAAGATAGTGGAGCAATATCAGAAAGGTGTTACCCAGCGAAAAATTGCAAAGACTTTGCATCTACCGAACATCATCCGAAGATTCAGAGAATCTGGAACAATCTCTGTGCGTAAGGGTCAAGGCTGTAAAACCATACTGGATGCCCGTGATCTCCGGGCCCTTAAACGACACTGCACCACAAACAGGAATGCTACTGTAAAGGAAATCACAGAATGGGCTCAGGAATACTTCCAGAAACCATTGTCAGTGAACACAATCCACCGTGCCATCCGCCGTTGCCAGCTGAAACTCTACAGTGCAAAGAAGAAGTCATTTCTAAGCATGATCCACAAGCTCAGGCGTTGTCACTGGGCCAGGGATCATTTAAAATAGAGTGTGGCAAAATGGAAGACTGTTCTGTGGTCAGACGAGTCACGATTCAAAGCTCTTTTTGAAAATCTGGGACGCCATGTCATCCGGACCAAAGAGGACAAGGACAACCCAAGTTGTTATCAACGCTCAGTTCAGAAGCCTGCATCTCTGATGGTATGGGGTTGCATGAGTGCGTGTGGCATGGGCAGCTTGCATGTCTGGAAAGGCACCATCAATGCAGAAAAATATATTCAGGTTCTAGAACAACATATGCTCCCATCCAGACGTCATCTCTTTCAGGGAAGACCCTGCATTTTTCAACAAGATAATGCCAGACCACATTCTGCATCAATCACAACATCATGGCTGCGTAGGAGAAGGATCCGGGTACTGAAATGGCCAGTCTGCAGTCCAGATCTTTCACCTATAGAGAACATTTGGCGCATCATAAAGAGGAAGGTGCGACAAAGAAGGCCCAAGACGATTGAACAGTTAGAGGTCTGTATTAAACAAGAATGGGAGAGCATTCCTATTTCTAAACTTGAGAAACTGGTCTCCTCGGTCCCCAGACGTCTGTTGAGTGTTGTAAGAAGAAGGGGAGATGCCACACAGTGGTGAAAATGGCCTTGTCCCAACTTTTTTGGGATTTGTTTGTCATGAAATTCTGAATCAACATATTTTTCCCTTAAAATGATACATTTTCTCAGTTTAAACTTTTGTTCTGTGATTTATGTTCTATTCTGAATAAAATATTAGAAGTTGGCACCTCCACATCATTGCATTCAGTTGTTATTCACGATTTGTATAGTGTCCCAACTTTTTTGGAATCCGGTTTGTAACTAAAACTGTGTTCTCATGTATTTATCCAATTAGAGCTAAAAAATACGCTGCATAACCATTTAAGGTTAAGTGCTCAAAACCAATGCAGTATATTGTCACATGTTCATATATAGATTATTGATATATATAGATCGTTGTATACATAGATAATGATAGGCCCCTACTACTCTTAGATGGTATGCCACACTTCATTTGATAGACTGTTACATAAATCCTAATAAAGATTGATTATTGTAATGTTACAATCAAAAAAAATGACTAAACTCTGACTTTTAAAATCACTGCCATTAGCTAAGGAAGTGCACTATGAAAATATCCACCTTTTATTGTACATAAGCATTCCTTTTACTTCATTTTTAGCTCTGAAGAAGACAGTTTTGAAGATGAACCGCTCAAGGGAATAATCCTTACTGAGCAGTAAGAACTCGCACTGGGTTGATTTGAGCAACTGATCTTCTTGGTAATGAAGCGAGTACCACTGAACCGTGCAGGCAAGCCGGCACTGGTTATGAGCAATCTATCATGAAACAACCCGTGCTGCTTCCTAGGTGACGAAGCAGTCTGCATTCTGCAAACTGCACCAAAAAAAACATCAAAAGATTGCTCATGCATATGTATTATGTATGCATATATAAGCTATGTTTTAGCATTCAAATATTTTATAATTCTTTTGATTTTCACTGTAGAAAAAAGTTACATTTCATATTCTTTTGTATCCCAGCAGGGACTGAAAATAGGCTGATGAATAAATGGATATTCTCTTGTATCTAATTCAACTGTTCAGTATACTTGCCCACAATCTCAGGGAGCCTGAGCTGAAAGTCTATTTGAACTCTATATATTGAACCACTGTCTATTTGTCCATTCCTCCATCCATTTTTAGAACCCTATTTATCATTTTACAATGGTGAAAGGGCAGATGGCTATCCTGACAACATCAGGTACAGGACAAGAACCAACTGTGAATGAGATGGCAGTCTTTCAAAAAACACCCCCACGCACACACCCACAGGTGCTCATACAAGGACGATTTTTGCTTTGGAAGTTCACCTAATATACTGTATACGTGCTGGGATAAGAGAGGCAAACTAAACTGTAGAACAGTAGCAGTCATAGAATGAACAATCAAATTCTAAAAACTTTGGTTCTATTAAGAAAAGATCCCCCTTCTGTGCAGCAGTGAGGCAGAAGTGATAACCAATGTACCGCATCAGTATCGTCTTTTGTATCATGTTCCATTTTTTCTAAATTTCAAAGTCGAGTTACATTCAGTGTCAGCTGGCAGATGATACATTCATTATCTGTTTCAAAAGTATGCCAGTGCAAGTTTGCTTTAGTTACTGGACCAAGCTGTTGTGATTAACTATTTGAATATGAATACAAAAAAAATGGTTTTAAGTAGGCTGCAAAAGAGTGCCTTTTTATGACTGGTATTTTTCATGCATTTTTTATGCTTTATCCTAAATGAATTCTGGTTAATTATACTATATGTCATATCTGGGGTTTTTAAACTCAACAATTATGAAGTCAGATTTCAGGTTTAGTGAAGTTTTGAGAAATGTATAAATCATTAGCATTTTGCCACAAAACCATTTTGTTTTTCCTTGGTAGATGTATTATGTGGAAATATGTTGTCATGATGCAGATCCTGGGTGCAAGAGAAGTGACAGTCATGACTTCGAGACGTCAACTGGTGAGGTTGTCTCGATGGCCATTTTGGATCTAAATGTAGAAGGAGTAAAACATTAAAAATACCTTGCCTTAATGCTTGAAATATCAAAAATAAGGCAAGTGAGTTGGAGATGTACGTAGAAGATCACAATTATATTATAGCAATAACGGAAAACTGACTAAATATCAAAGATGGGGATGAGTATAACATAGAGGAATACACATTTTAGACAGAATAGAACAGAAGAGAAAAGGAGGTGGGGTTGCTGTTTATGTCAAGCAGAATTTAAATGCAAGTCCTCTTCAGTTGGATGATGAACCCCATTTTAGTGAAGACCTGTGGCTTTGCCTGGAAAGCATTAGGGAAAGAGGCATTATTTTAAGACTGTGTTATAGACCACCCAACGTCGACAGTAATTTCAAAACACATCTTTTTTGCAATATTAAAAAGACATGTTTACAGGGGGATGTTATAGTCAAGGGGGAATTTAACTATCCTGATATTAATTTGGATAACTTTGCAAATGGCAGAGCACAAGAGCAGTTTTTAGAAGTAATCATCCATCCATCCATCCATTATCCATCCCGCTATATCCTAACTACAGGGTCATGGGGGTCTGCTGGAGCCAATCTCAGCCAACACAGGGCGCAAGGCAGGAAATAAACCCCTGGCAGAGCGCCAGCCCTCCGCAGGGCTAGAAGTAATCAGTGACTGATTTTTAACACAGTATGTTAAAGCACCAACATGGGGTGAAGCCTGTCTGGATTTAATATTTTGTAATAATCAGGACAGAATTGAGGGTATAGAGGTGATTGAACCACTAGGGTCAAGTGACCATAATATAATACAATTCTCAGTGTTTTGTAAGAGTGTGGATGCAACGACTAAAACTGTTGAGTTTACCTTTGGTAGGGCAAATTTTGAGCAGATGTAGCAAAGTCTTTAAGTGGGGAGACAGTCAAGGAGCAGTGGAACAGGTTTAAAAATGTTTTACATGTAATGCAGGACAGATACATACCTACATTTGGAATTAATAGGAAATTTAAAAAAAATCTGCAGTGGGTTAATAAAAAATTAAAAAAGAAGCTGCAAAAGAAAAAATGGCTTTATAAGACTAATAACTCCAAAGTGAATTGTAGAGCATATGAGAACATGAGGGTAACCATTAGGAAGGGAGGCTAAAGGACAGTTGGAAAGGAATATAGCAGATAAGGCAAAAGACAGCCCAAACAGATTCTTTCTTATTTTAGTAGTAAAAGACCAGTCAAGGAGGAGGTGAAGTGCATCAGGTATAGTAAAGGGGAATTAAAAGTTGCAGAAAGTGAAATAGCGGACACTCTAAACTTGCATTTTTCTGAGATCTTCACAAGTGAGGAAGTGAATAACCTCCAAGTGGTAAATGGGACTACTAAGGTAGGTTCTGAATGATTTAAATTGAAGAGGAAGAAGTACTGCTCAGATTAAATAGATTGAAATCAAACAGATCACCAGGACAAAATAATATTTACCGTCAAGTTCTTAAGGAGGCTAGCAAGTACACATTTAAACCCTTCACACATATTTTTAGGAAGTCACTGCACACTGAAGAGATTTCGAAGGACTGGAAAATGGCAACTATTATCCCGTTACATAAAAAGGGTGGCCAGGCAGATCCGAGCAACTACAGGCCAGTAAACTTAACATTCATCACAGGAAAATGAATGTAAGTAATTATTAAGGATAAGACTGAGCAGCATATGGCAAGGACAGGAGTTTTTCTGAACAGCCAGCATGGGTTCAGAAGAAGGAGGTCTTGTTTTACTAACATGCTGAAATTCTATGAGGAAGCAGCAAAAGCATATGATCAAATGGAGCTTATGATATTATTTATCTTGACTTTCAGAAAGCATTTGATAAGGTGCTACATGAGAGGTTGGTCATCAAACTAAAAGAATTGGGAGTTCAGGTTGATGTTTGTAGATGGGTGCAGGATTAGCTCAGACATAGGAAGCAGAGTGTGATGGTGCAAGGAACCTCATCAGAATTGGCTGATGTTAAGAGTGGTGTTCCACAGGGGTCAGTGCTAGGGCTGCTGCTATTTTTAATATATATAAAAGATCATTTTAAAGACGGTGATCAGCATGAGCTCAAGTGCGTGCAGAAGGAACTCCGAGTCCAGCTCAGGGCGGCGAAAGAGCAGTACAGGAGAAAGCTGGAGCACAAGTTGCAGAACAACAGCATGAAGGAAGTGTGGGATGGGATGAAGATTATCACTGGCTGCAGCTCGAAGCGGGGTGCCACCATCGAGACAAATGTGAAGAGAGCAAACCAAATGAACAACTTCTTTAATAGGTTTGATCACCCTAACCCACTCTCACCTCGGAGTACTGCATCCTCCAACCATCCTTCTGCTGATACCAGCATAGGTGAGACATCCCCACCCACAATTACAGCAGCCCATGTGAGCAGAGAGCTGAGAAGACTTCGTGCCAGCAAAGCAGCGGGTCCAGATGGTGTATCGCCACGACTGCTGAAGGCCTGTGCGTTGGAACTGGGGAGTCCTCTACAGCGCATCTTCAGCCTGAGCCTGGAACAGGGGAGAGTTCCAAGGCTTTGGAAAACATCTTGTATCACCCCAGTCCCAAAGGTATCACGTCCTAGTGAGCTGAATGACTTCCGGCCTGTTGCTCTGACGTCACATCTGATGAAGACCATGGAGCGGCTGCTGCTTCACCACCTGAGGCCACTGGTCTGCCACGCCCTCGACCCTCTGCAGTTCGCATACCAGGAGAAGGTGGGAGCGGAGGATGCCATCATCTATATGCTACACCGATCCCTCTCCCACTTGGACAGAGGCAGTGGTGCTGTAAGAATTATGTTTTTGGACTTCTCTAGCGCCTTCAACACCATCCAACCTCTGCTCCTTAGAGACAAGCTGACTGAGATGGGAGTAGACTCACACCTGGTGGCATGGATTGTGGACTATCTTGCAGATAGACCTCAATATGTGCATCTTGGGAACTGCAGGTCTGACATTGTGGTCAGCAACACAGGGGCGCCGCAGGGGACTGTACTTTCTCCGGTCCTGTTCAATCTATATACATCAGACTTCCAATATGACTCGGAGTCCTGCCACGTGCAAAAGTTTGCTGATGACACTGCTATTGTGGGCTGCATCAGGAGTGGGCAGGAGGAGGAGTACAGAAAGCTGATCAAAGACTTTGTTAAATGGTGCGACTCAAACCACTTACACCTTAACACCAGCAAGACCAAGGAGCTGGTGGTGGATTTTACGAAGCCCAGGCCCCTCATGGACCCTGTGATCATCAGAGGTGACTGTCTGCAGAGGGTGCAGACCTATAAATATCTGGGAGTGCAGCTAGATGACAAATTGGACTGGACTGCCAATACTGATGCTCTATGTAAGAAAGGTCAGAGCCGACTATACTTTCTTAGAAAGTTGGCGTCCTTCAACATCTGCAATAAGATGATGCAGATGTTCTACCAGACAGTTGTTGCAAGTGCCCTCTTCTATGCGGTGTTGTTACTATTTAATTTAATATTGTTTTTTGTATCAGTATACTGCTGCTGGATTATGTGAACTTCCCCTTGGGATTAATAAAGTATCTATCTATTTATCTATCTATCTATCTATCTATAAATGATTTGGATAAGAATATAAGTAACAAGCTGGTTAAGATTACAGATGATACCAAGACAGGTGGATCGGTAGATAATATGGAATCCGTTAAATCATTACAGAAGGACTTGGACAGCATACAAGCTTGGGCAGATTTGTGGCAGATAAAGTTTAATGTCAGTAAACGCAAGGTATTAACACATAGGAAGTAAAACTGTTAGGTTTGAATACACAATTAAAGGTCTGAAAACTGAGAGTACACCTTATGAGAAGGACTTAGGAGTCATAGTGCACTCTATGCTATCGACTTCCTGACAGTGTTAAGAAGCCATTAAGAAGGCAAACAGACTGTTAGGTTATATAGCACAATGTGTGGAGTACAAGTCCAAGAAGGTTATGCTCAAGCTTTATAATGCACTGGTAAGGCCTCAGCTGGAGTACTGTGTGCAGCTTTGGTCTCCAGGCTACAGAAATAATTTGAATGAAAGATAAAAGAAAAAAATGGTGTTCACTCAGAAGATGATTGCTGCTGTAATGATTTAGAACAGAACAAGACCTGTCCTGAAAAGTACAAAAATAAAAACTAAAAAAAAGCACAAGGAAATAAACCCAGCAGATGATCTGAGGCAAAAGAGTAGGGAAAAACATGTAGAGAAATGATCACCAAAACATAAAATGGGAGGTGAAAACCAAAGCCAAAATGTACTAAAACAAAGGTCAAATCCAAAATGAACATAAGGGTCCCTAAAAAAGGAAGTGCAAGTTAAAGTAGGCTTTTAAATATTCCAAAACTAGCATACTGACAGCCACTGTGTTTTATACCTGACAATGATAATGTCACATGACCAGCAACAGTTGAGGCAACAGTAAACCATATGGCCACGGTTGGTTCCAAAATATAGCAAAATGCTGGCACTGCACCAAAATTATAATTAAAATATTTAGACATATTATATAGCCGTCAAAAATATAATGCCAAGTGACCATGACAGCTGCATAGCTGGCCCAAACACTTACTTGAATGAAATACAAAACTTCTCAACAAGTATGTTTCCAGCAACTCAATTACTAGTGGTATTGTTTAGCCAAAAAACAACATATGATGCTTTACAAACAAATAAAAATGATATAAACCATCCATCCATTGTATGGATGATGGAACCTAATGCAGCAAGCACTGGGGGCAAGGAAGGATCAGTCACAAGAATCATGCAAACGTCACACATACATACAGTATCTGGATCAAAACAGACATTCCCACAACATTTTCTTCTTAAACTGCTAAACACAGATCAGTCTGGAGTACAGGGCGGGCCATTTATATGGATACACCTTAATAAAATGGGAATGGTTGGTGATATTAACTTCCTGTTTGTGGCACATTAGTATATGTGAGGGGGGAAACTTTTCAAGATGGGTGGTGACCATGGTGGCCATTTTGAAGTTGGCCATTTTGGATCCAACTTTTGTTTTTTCAATAGGAAGAGGGTCATGTGACACATCAAACATATTGGGAATTTCACAAGAAAAACAATGGTGTGCTTGGTTTTAACGTAACTTTATTCTTTCATGACTTATTTACAAGTTTCTGACCACTTATAAAATGTGTTTTATTTTTATTTTATTAAGGTGTATCCATATAAATGGCCCACCCTGTAGATTGGGCTGATGATCTGGATGTCCATGACTGCTTCTGGACCTTGCTATTATTGTACTTCCTATGAATTTAACACCATATCCAAGCATAATAAGAAAATAAGAAACCATATATCTGAGTCGACTCACGAAATAATGATCCAAACCACCCAAGAAAAAGCATGAAAGAATGACTACAAATGAAATTAATGATTTTGGAAGAGTTAAGCTAAGATCTAGAAGGAAATGCTACAGAATGATAGGCAGTGTGTAAAGTACTCCTTGGGGTCCTATAAGTGCCTCAGTTTTGACTGAACATTGAAATCTTACTTTGATATTATGGAATATAGGATAATTTAGTTAAGTAGAATGCTATCACTTGGAATATGCATATCTTAAACAGAAAAATCACAATGGATAGGCATTGATTGATTCATCTTCTTCCACTTATTCAGATCTTGGTCGTGGGGGCAACAGCCAGAGCAAAAATGCCCAGACGTCCCTTTTCCTTACCACTTCCTCCAACGTTTCCAGATGCATACCAAGGAATTCCCAGGCCAGTTGGTAGACATAATCACTCCAGCATGTCCAGGGTCTGCCTCAAGATCCCCTCCCGGTTGAACATGTCTGAAACACCTCCCTAGGGAGGCGTCCACGAGGCATCTTAATCAGATGCCTGAACCACATCAAGTGGTTCCTTTCAAAATGGAGAAACAGTGACTCTACTTTGAGCTCTTGCCAAATGAGTGTGATCCTGATCGTATCTCTAAGATTGAGCCTAGACACCCTGCAAAAGAAGCTCATTTTTGAGGCTTGGATCCATGATACAGTTCATTCCAAATTTACCCAATGCTCGGGTGAGTCTGTTTACCACAAGTGACAAGTACAACCTCCACATGACTGTGGACGCTGCTTTGATCCACCTGTCGATCTTCTGCTCCATTTTTCCCTTGTTTGTAGTCAAGACCCTGAGATACTTTAACTCTTTCACTTGAGGTAGCACCTCCGCCCCAACCTGAAAAGGGCACACCACCCTCTTCTGGCTGAGAGCCATGACCTCAGACAATTGCAAACCACCCCAGTATGCTTCTGAGGCAACAGCCTAATGAAGTCAGCAGGACTGCATTATCTACATAAGCAGAGCTGCAATCCTGAGGTCCCGGAACTGGACACCCTCCATTCTTTGGCTGCACCTAAAAGTTCTCTCAATGAAAATTAAGAACAGAATCAGTGGATCATCTATCAATAATGATTTTGTTATATTTATTTGTTTGTACTACAGGGTGGCACAGGGAAACAGGAAATTTTCGAACTAGGTGTTGGCGAGCCTGGGGTGTCAGCAGTTGTTTGGGACCAATGCGACCTCGTTTAGAACCCCTTGCCATTAGTTATAACGGAGCAGTATAGTAGTGCGCAACTAGTGTTCGCTGTGAAAGCCTTTTATAAGAATGGTGATAGTGTGACTGTTGCACAAAGGGAATTTCTGTATCATTACCAGTTAGGACATCATGATTATATCCCGTCTGCTCATGCAATTACAACATGGGTGCATAATTTTGAAGGAATGGGTTCAGCCTTCAAAAAGAAGTCCCCAGGTGGATCCACTTCACATACTGCCTGACAATCGATGGCAGCTATTTGACGATTGTTTGGGAGGTGCGTCATTTCACACAACGTTGATTCCAAGGCCTCAGAGATCCCCAGATCTAACTGTTTGTGATTTTATTCTGTGGGGACATCTTAAAAGCCACGTGTACTGCATACATCCTGCAACCATTGCTGAACTAAAAAGGAGGATAAAAGAGGAAATCACTGGCATTCCTCTTGAAATGTTATGTCGAGCAATGCAGAATTTCTACAACAGGCTGTCTGAATATGTATGGAGAAATGGACAACACCTTCATGATGTTTTCTTTCAAACATAAAATGAATATTGAATGAATATTAATTGCCATTATTAATTACTTATCCTGTACAATACATTTCATTATTATGAAATTATCATTATTCATTAAATGTATTTTGTAATGTGTTTATTCGTGTATTGAATGTCAATTGAAAATTTCCCATTTCCCTGTGCCACCCTGTATATTTAAGCTAAGAACAAGAAAAGTTAGAACAAGGAAATGTTCTTTGCCACATAAAGACAAAGCATTGAAGTTTGGTTGATTCAAAGGAAACAGATGGGTATGAAGTAGCTGGAGGCATAGCGTACCGAGAACAGTGAGATACATGGCAGAAAAACAGAGAGCTGCACAACTCTCTTTTATCAGAGTACAGGACATACTGTGAATGGTGCCCTGCTAAATCAATAAAATAATAATGGAGATAAATCATATGTGAATCATATTTTCTCAGTCAGCTTCAGTTCTATAAATACATTTCACACTTTAATAAGCTAAAAAACTATTATGTTGCTACATGTACAGTAAATGAAGGTTTATATAAGCCAAAAGTAACAAAAATATGTAATTATAAAATTCATCAAAAGAAATTCTTAAAAATTAATTTTTCATCTGTATAACATTTTATTTACTTTGAAATCCATATAAAATGAGTTGCTGCTAATGTCAGCTACTCACATATACATTCTAGCTACAGAGGGGCATTTCAAGCAAAGCATAATACAATTCTGTTTCTGTTTTTAGTAAGTTTCTAATAAATACTGCTATATATAATTTATTGGTAAGGTTGGAATTTTTCTCTTACTGATCCAAAAATTATCATAAAGCAGTACAAAGGAGCATGATTATTCTGCAATAATCCTTGTTCTAAATCCCATGGGTTCAATATTCTGATATAAAAGTACTTGATAATGAGACCTTCTCCACGCAGTTGAGCAGTCCTACTGAATTACGAAGGACGAGAGCTGAAAAAAAGATTCCCAAATGTTCTGCTATAATCTTTTAGATATATTTGCTTTGACAGTTCTAATTGAAATCATTATAAATTAGGATTTATTAATCTACCCAAAGGAGCATAAATGTTATCCTAGGTTCAGAAGTTAATTTGTATTGGGAATGTAGTAGATAAACACTGACAATGCTTTAATAAGGCTGAAGGAAAGCCAGATGATTTTTGAGAAAAGTAATACTACTACAATACTTGTTAATCACTGAATATGTTGTTATCCCTGCAGCATTAAGAACAAATTGTCTTTATAACCTTTCAAAATTCATAAAACTAATTGGCAAACCATCTTCTAGAGCATCCCTGACATAATGATTACCTGAAGTAAGGAGTATAGAGCAGGATTGATTCCTGCCTTGTGCTTACTGCTGCCAGGATAGGTTCTGGCTCTCACTGATCATTTACTGGACTAAGATGGTTAACAAATCTGATGGCAATTTGGATTTTCAATAATTCTCTCCAGCTCTGTACAAAGCATGTTCTGAACATTTAAGAACAAATAAATAAATAAGAATAACATTAAAATGAAACATTTTAAAAAGAAATTGATTGTGATCTAAACATGTTAGGAGAAAATAGATGCAGAATGTTATTTGATATAAAAAGATAAAACTACAATGATGTATAAAGATATTCATCTGCTATCCTAGTCTGCACACCCCATGGCCTTGTTTAACCTCACTGAGAAACAGTACTTTCATGTCACAGTTTAGATCTGTTTACAATGTCCTCCTAAATCAATCCAACCTCTTCTGTTGGGACAAAGCTGAGAATGCAAAATATGCCCTGTGTGGTAACAGATGAACACTGGGCTACTGTTTTAGCAGTGGTAGGGAATGGCCACCACTACTGGCACCATGATCAGATGCTGAAGGCAATCATTATGGCCATCTGAGCCACCATCTCCCAGGACAGGCACCACTAGCCAGTGCAACATTATAAAAGTATCTTTAGGGCAGAAGAGAAGCTTCAGCTGCACACAAAGGCAATTGCCAGGCTCTTCAGAAGAACAGCAGAGTGGCAGATAGAAACTGACCTAGGCACACAGCTTGTATTTCATGGATGCATCATTGTGACCACCCTCAAGTCAGACATTATGCTACTGTTAGAAATAAGGCAGATGGACTATTAAGAGCCAACAGAATGAAGACAGAATGGCCAATGAAAGCCTATGATAAAAAGATAGCCATGTATCGGGAGTTGGCCGTTCACTAAAGTGAGCTGCAGGGAGTCTGTTGGTCAGTCGCTCTGTATGACATTCAATCTCCTGGACATCAGTAGAATAAGAAAAGTCAACAGAAATATCACATAGGGAGCGGAGAGGGTCTCAAATTGCCTTTGGATGAAGAGGAGTGATCCACTGATAAGTGATACTTTGACACCACAAATCATGACATGATCAGCTACTGTATGCCTGAGGTGCCTGACCAAGAGTGAACGATGTTGGAAGGTCCAAAACACCCAATGAATCTTAGGCAACATTACTGACAATGAGTCTAACTGAATGAGCAGATACACAGTGAATTCAGAATGCATTCAGACCACTACATTTTCAGCACATTTTATTGTGTTGTAAGTTTAATTTTAAATGTATAAATTTGCTATTTTTGTCAACTAAAATACACTAAATAACTCTAAAAAATGACAAAAGGAAGACATGTTTTCAAAAAGGTTTGCAAATTTATTAAAAATCAAATAGTGGAGGGGTCTTAATATTTTCTTAATCCACTGTATTTTCAGTCATGCATACAAAAAGCAAAAATGGAAATTGCATGTACTATTTGCTAAATAAATGGTGGGATCAATGGAGATCTATATATATATATATTGTGGCAGATGGCCAGGACACCCCGACCATGGAAGGACCAGGGGAGAGAGGATTTTCAAGACGATTTCTACCCTGAACTGGCAGAGGGCAGCCCCCTTGGCCAAGGGTCATGAGCATGGAAGCTCAAATCTGCAGGGTCCCGTTGCCATCACCAGGGGGTGCCTGGACGCTTGCAGGGCCCTATTTGCCAACACTTTTGCCACACCCAGAAGTGCTGCCAGAAGAAGCTTGTTGGACACCTGGACTCCTTCTGGGTGCCCTATAAAGAGGAGCCGGTCAACAGCTCTCAGTGGTTGGTCGGGACGAAGCTCTTGAGGAGGAGTGGAGGTGGAAGGACTGGCGGCAAAGTGACTGTGTTGTGCTTTGCCCTGTGGGCATTGTGTGCTGAACTGTAAATAAACCATATGCTGTGTGATAAAATCGTGTCCTACCTATTGGTGTCAGGGATAGGGCGGCTGTAAACGCCTAGGCTTCACAATATATATTCTAAACTATTCATAATAAAAACATTGTTTTAATTTTGCATGTTTTTCTATAAATATATTACTCAGGCTTATATTCCCAGCTTTGCTAATTACTAAGAATGCATCTTAGTTATGAAGTGTTTTGGGTTATTATGTCGTTTTATATTTAACTATATTTGCAAATAATAAAAATTCTATACTTTTTTAAATGCAAACTGCAGTTCATTATTCACTGTTTCCATTTAGTTACAAATGCCAATTACAGAAAACAGGTAAATTTTAACATTTTTCAAATAACTGGTAGTTTTTCCTTGTTATAGCCAGGAAAGGAATCAGCCAGTTTTAGTCAAATTTTGTTATATAAAATACTGTCACTCAATATCTGTTATTCCTGCCATTCTGCTTCACTGTAAGTGGCAATTTATTATTTCACAGAAAACGAAACACTTACTAAAGTACACTAACCCATGAACCACTCTCTCAACAATTCAATCAAAAGTATATGTACATATTATTTTTCTCCTGCAACATATCGCCATAATGTGGAACCTAAATCTAATGTTTTGCCAGTGGAACTTCTTTTTATTTTCAAAAGAGCAATGCCATTTAAGAAGAAAATTAAATTCATTTGCAGAGTACATTTTGGTTAGTAAAAATAACATATTTTAATAAAAGCAAGGTCAATGTGTTTTCCCCTTTTGTTTTATTCAGGAATAGCTGCTATTAATGAAGATCCAACTAGACGAAAAACAACCTATGTAAGTATAGTATCCATATATAGGAGCTGAAATAAAAGGTGTACTTTATTTCTTTATTATTTAATGACATTTCAGAATTCCTTTCTGAGTCCTTAAAAATAATTAAATGACTATTGTCGGTACTTACATTATTGCTTGACAACTCATGTTGATTTCTTAATAGACAATCAGATACACTATCACCAAGGCTAAAAGTGTTCTGGTAATGTATTTATTTTGTTTTATGTTTAAACAGTTTGTACTCTGCTAACACTTAATATCTACTGAAATCAAATGCTTTAAAATGTCTGGGAGATCATTTCCAGCAGCTTACTGAGAAGCTTGTTGTGTGAAATTTAAGAGCCCAGATTCTTAATTTTGTTTTTAATTTTATTGTAATCATTCCATACAAATAGATTAATTTTTACAAAAAATAGGATTGAAAACAAGTCGCTCCCCACCCCTCGAGAGAGAGCATGGCCAACGGAGTAAAACTTAAGACTTGTAAACATACCTAAATTGATGAGTTTAATAGGGCAATAGAGATGAATGGAGAAGAAAAAGAAATGAGGAGATAATTGCTTCCTCGGTGCTTTAAGAGCTTATTCTAAAATATTATTGATTAGATCCTTCCAGGTTTTGAAAAAATTCTGTACAGATCCTCTAACTGAATATTTGATTTTTTCCAATTTCAAACAGTATAAAACATCGGTTTCCCACTGACTTAAAAGAGGTGAGTTAGGATTCTTCCAGTTTAGCAAAATAAGTCTGCGTGCCAAAAGTGTAGTGAATGCAATCAAAGTTTGTTTGTCCTTCTCCACTTTAAGCCCATCTGGAAGAACACCAAACACAGCTGTTAATGGGTTAGGCGGGATTGTGACACCACGGCTGTCTGAAAGGCACTTAAAAATGTTGGTCCAAAATTATGTTAATTCAGTGCAGGCCCAAAACATGTGACCCAGTGAGGCTGGGACTTGATTCCAGCGTTTGCAGGTTGGATCTTGCCCTGGAAACATTTTGAAGAGTTTTAGGAGAGGCAGATGTGCTTGATGTATAATTTTGAGTTCAATATTTCTATGCTTTGCGCATATGGAGCTCGAGTGAAGTCTCTGCATTGCTATTTTCCACTCCTTTTCTGATATATTGATTAAGAGATCTTTTTCCCATTGTCTTCTTGGATCTTAAAAGGGAGGGACTATAAAATAATTTTATATATTGCACAGATGGTGTCTAAGTCCTTGAAATTGAGCAATTTTTTTCCGGCATGGAGGAGGGTGCAAGATGAGAAAAATCGGGCAGGTTCTGTTTAGCAAAGTTCCTAATTTGAAGATAGTGAAAAAAATGTGTGGCTGGAAAGTTTAAATTTGGAATGTAATTGTTCATAGGATGCAAAGATGTTGTCTATATAAAGATCTCTAAGCAATTTAATCCCAAATCTTTTCCAGATATTAAAAACTGTATATGTTTGCGAGGGTTGAAAGAGGTGGTTCTCTTGCAGAGGTACCACAGTTAAAAGATTCTCCATTTTAAAATGCTTTCTACATTGGTTCCATATGCTGAGTGAGTGAAGCACAATTGGGTTAATAGTATATTGCCGATAACTTGCATTTATTGGGGCACAAAGCAGGGAATATAAAGAAGTACTGCAGGATTTTACTTCTATTGCGGACCAAGCCTGTGTATGTTCATCTGTTTCCAGGTTTTTATAGCTTGTATATTTGCTGCCCAGTAATAAAACTGAAAGTTGGGTAGAGCCTTAGGTCTTTGTAGGGTCGCTCTTCGGATACGTGGATGTTTTGAGTTCCAAATAAATGAGGTTATTGTTGAATCTAATTGCTTAAAAAATGATTTATTGATGTATATTGGAATGTTTTGAAATAAAAAAAAGAAGCTTAGGAAGAATATTCATCTTAACAACGTTAATTCTTCCAACTAGAGTGAGATGATGGGTTGACCATCTATGCAAGTCTTGTTTAATTTTTTCCATACAGACGGCAACATTTTGTTGATAAAGAGCTTTGTGTTTACTTGTGATATTTACCCCTAGGTATTTAAACTGATCTGCAATGATAAAAGGTATAATCTATTATTATATGTTTGAGAATTCACTGGAAAGAGTACACTTTTATTCAAATTAATTCTGAGACCAGAGATCTTTTGAAATTCTGTAAGTGCTGTTAAGACTGCAGGCACAGAATTTTGTGAGTCTGATATATACAGTACCAGATCATCTGCATATAGAGAAATTTCTGTTCCAGTCCTTCTCTGATAATCCCCTTTGTCTGATAAGCATTTCGACAGTGACCGCCAGTGGTTCAATGGTGATTGCAAATAGCAGTGGTGACAAGGGGCATCCTTGTCTGGTACTACGTTCTAGCTTAAAGTACTCTGAACAAATGTTGTTAATACAACCTGAAGCTTCTGGATTGGTATACAGTAGTTTGATCCATGCACAAATGTTTGGGCCAAACCCAAATTTCTCTAATTTAGTGAAAAGGTATTTCCATTCAATCATGTCAAATGTTTTTCTGCATCCAATGATAATAATATTTCTGGGGTGTTTGACTTTGTTGATGAGTATATTACATTAAACAGGCGTCGAAGATTAGAAGATAAGTGTTGACCCTTGATAAATCCAGTTTGATCTTGTGATATTACCGAAGGCAGCACTTTCTCCATCCTTCTAGCTATGATTTTTGAGAGTATCTTAACATCATTATTCAGAAGTGAAATTGGTCTGTATGATGCACATTGTAATAAGTCCTTATTTTGTTTAGGAAAGACGGTGATTAATGCTTGTGAAAAGTTTGAGGTAGAATTTGATTGTCTCTAGCTTCTGTAAATGTTTATTAATAGGAGGGGAGCTAGCTGAGCGGAAAATTTCTTATAAAATTCTGCAGGGTAGACATCAGGGCCTGCTGCTTTCCCGCCTTGGGGTGACTTTATAGCATCTAGTAATTCTGATAGCGCCAGAGGTTTAACCAGTTCCTCCGCACTAAAAGCATCTATTTGTGGTATCTGTAATGTATCCAGAAATGCATTAGATTGTGTGTTGTCTTCTTTAAACTCAGTAGAATAAAAGGATTTATAGTAGTCTCTAAATGTATGCATTATATTTTTATGATTAATGATTTCATCTCTGTTTGTTCTGGTGAGCTCTGATTCTTAATTAAACTGAATTTGATTTTTAAAATATGTTAGTTGATGAGGATATGCTAAGGGAATACGTCCTACCCATTGTCCAACAATAGAATGCATACATAAAATTAACCAAGGCTTTAGTGAACAACTGCTCTGAAAGCCTTCTATTCACTTACTGTTTGGTTGTTCATGTTTGATACAATGTAAGGGAAAAAAAGGTGCCTGAAACTTCCTGCTTGTTAAACTGGGACATCCTGACTTTATTTGTACCAGTACACTTTATATTAGGAAATGAGATCATCTATAATTTTGTGTATAAGAAGTCTTATACACAACTTTTTTAATGATGTTATTTAATGGCAGAGGTATTGTTGAAATGAACCTTTTTTCTGAGTGCTCATTGGTGGGATTGAAGTGTTTACCAGCTACTGTATACTTACCAGCTACATCTTGTCTGGAGAAGGGGCCTGAGTTGCCTTGAAAGCTTGCATATTGTAATCTTTTTAGTTAGCCAATAAAATGTATCATTTTGCCTGATTTATCACTGCATCCATAATGGCTAACACAGTACAACACCCTAGTACTACAGCTACTATATGTAAATGAACCCAAGTGATAACTTAAAACTAATCAGACTTGCTATGGAGGGCCTTACTGCTCACATAGTGAGCATCCACCAGTTGGTGTAACGAAAGAACACCCATGAATTTCATTTATAGTGATTTCAACAACATACAAATAGTCACATTTAAGCACAAAAGGTATATATTTTCAGTTATTACAGTATTGCAATTAATATTGCATTTAGATATTACAAATTCTTAATCTATTTTGACAAAAAGACATTTCTGCAAAATGAATGGTTAAATTAAAGCCCACGTAGTGGGGTTGTGCCTCCTTAGTCAGCTCCTGATGGGAATGAAAAATCTGCTGTGGCATTAGAAACATTATAATCTCTCCTACAGTTAAAAAGCATAAGTACAGCATTACAATTGTCTTCAAGTATTTATCCCCTCCTAAAACACACATTAGCTAAACCTTCACTGCATTTCCAGTAGTGTTTTCTGAGTTTAATTTATCTATTCCTAAAGCTCAATCATAATAACAGAAGCATTTTGTTTTAACTTACTGGCTCTCCTGCAGAGACAGATGTATTGAAAGCATTGTGATTCTGGCCCCATCATGTTAAATGCTTAAAGTTGCGTTAGCCATCTCTTGGCCGATCCTGTAAGAGGTGACTCATTTGAATCATCCCATTAGCCGCTAAATTGCCATATTGAAAGCACCTTTCCGAATGATTGTGTGTGGGAGTGCAGTAAGCTCTTTAGAACCAAAGACAAAAACTTGGCCCTGGAGTGCCTAAATAAATCTTAATGGTTCCTCTTTACAAGTGCGGAAACTGTTAAAATCACCTGATGCATTATTTCTTACTGAATATTTGCTTGTCTATCACAGGTTCCTGGTTGGGATGCCTTCCATCTAGGATTTCCATTCTTCCTCCGTTTTCATTTGGATTTCTAACTCAGTCCATGCTGTTATATTGGCTAGTGACTTCAGATTGGCTTGGTGTGACCATGGGTGACTTATTGTTCACTGCCATCCTGTCTAGGGTTAGTTTACTGTGCCCACTACCATGAGAACTGACTAATTCCCACTGCAACTCAAACAAGAGACAAAAAACACTACATTGTGGTATATTCATTTGCATTTAGTATGGCTTTATTAATTCTTATATATTATAATGTATTCACAGCATAATTCCCTATATTAATAGTAAGATAATAAAACCTTTAACAATTTTAAATAGCAAACATCCATTGTACACAGTTAAATACAGACAGTTTGCATGTTCTTCACAAGTTTACATTGTTTTTCATCCCACATCCCAAAAACGTGTCTTAGGTTAACTGGTCAGTCTACTTTTGCCTTAGGGTGCAGGAGATCCATCTATGAGTGATTCCTGGTTCCATCCTTGCTCCTAGTGCTTCAGGTATTGGCTTTGGCCCAGTGTGATATTTGTTAGGTTTCTGTGCTTTCTTTTATCTTGTCTTTCTTAGAAATCTACTGGCATCTTTTAGGTGAGTGTCTGTTGTTGATTTTTATGGATTATGTTTGGTTAACAGACTATTCTGCATGCTGTGTTGTTTTCTCTTGACTGTGATGTGTTTTATTTCCTCCTTTTTACAATTTTGTCTGTTATTTTCCCAGATATGTAAAATGGCATTTTACACTGCAAAAATTACATGCATGTTGTTTAGACATGAAAACATAGAAGAAAAATGGTATAATTCTTTGCTTAATTCTAAAGAATTAATTGAATATCTCTAACATCTCATCTCATCTTCTCACCCGCTTTTCCAGGTGAGGGTTATGTAATTTTAACACATAAACAGAAACAAATTGTTAGTTGCTCTGCTGAGATGTTGTTGACTATTCAGTATTATGGGATTGTTGCTAAATGACAGACCCATGGGTCTGATTCATCGCCTAGGGAATTTTTGTGTTCATTTTCATGTTTTCTGTATATCTGCATACATTTACCTCCAGGTATTAAAGTTTCTCTTTCACATCTCAAAGACATCCTTGTAAGACTTGTTGGTATATTTAAACTGGCTCCATATGAGTGAGCATTGGGGTAAATATGAATGTGCTCTACAGTGGACAAGAAGTTCCATCCAGGTGTCCTCACAGGTGGCGCAGTTGTAGTGCTGCTGAGGAGACTGTGGAAGATTGTGGGTTCGCTTCCCAGTTCCTCCCTGTGTGGATAGTGCTTTTGAGTACTGAGAAAAGCGCTATATAAACGTAATGAATTATTTATTATTATTATTATTATCCATGACAGGGATCCTGATTGTGCTTAACACTGTGAGGAAACACTCTAGTCCCTGTAACTGTGGATTGGATCAAGTAAGTTCAGTAATGGATGGTGTCACACATATGTGCATGGGAGGCAGCTAAAGGGCTCAAAAAATGGTAATCCCATATCGAACCAGGGGGTGTTAGTGTGCACTAATCCTTTATCTCTTTCTCCTGCAGGCCAACCTTGGGAAATTCTGCCTGGGCCTATCAATAGCACTTCCTGTTCTGGTTCCAATGACATCACTTCCGTTTCCAGGTATGATGACATAACTTCTAGTTTTGGACCCACCCTACTTTAAAAACTCCATCTTGTAATCAGCGATTCAGTTCTGTTTTGGACTCAAGTCTGTATAGACCTGTTGATGATTTTTTTTGCTTTTTTCCCAACTCTTCAAGTATATGAGGTGGCTACCCCAAATATTTTGCGTTGTTCATCTCTTTTATTCACAATAGTTATTCAATATACATTACACACTAATATCTTTAAAGATAAAATTGATTTTTTTTCAAACAGCTGGCTGGAACAGTACATGAAAATAACCACATTTATTTTCAGTATATTCTAACTTTGAATAAATGATAATAAAAATTTACATTTTCTATATATAAATATCAGGAAAAATATAATAAAAGCGGGGACAACCTTACTCAAAGTTTCCATTTCTGCTGGACCATTACACCTTTTAGCTTCAGTATCAGCAGAACACAACATGACCATGTCATGATTTTAACTTCAAAAGAATTAGAAAGAATTGCATAACAAAGAATACTAATTTCAGGCAATGACCACAATAATTTTTAAATATCTAATTATGTTGAAAAGAAACCCAAGATGTTTTACATTTGATTCTCAAAAACTCTTTAACGGTTGATCATACCAAAAATCTCTTTCCTCTTTTCTGAATGCTCTTTTTATGACAATTAAAAAATGTCTCGTTTAGTTTTTGTCTAGGGCAAATGATAAGCGAGCAGATGACCCATTTGTAATGAAACCCATGCTTCAGCTGGAACAACAAAAGTCTTTTGAGATTGCAGGAGCAGACCAGGGGCAGACATCTTGTGAGGATCCTCCAGGAATACTGCTTGTTTGTGCATTTGTCTCTCAGTGAGAGTTGCAACAGTGGTACATTCTACATGCTCTATAACATTTTAATATTGTTACTGAACTACTGAGAGAATTATTATTACTGTTCTACAAATTGTTCTTTGCTGCAGATTTTTTTTTAATCTTGCATTTAATTTGGCAGTAAAATTTTACAAAGGCTTAATAAGCCTTGCAGTAATGAGATTGGGGTTTGCATCCTGGGTCCCCCTTGCATGGTGTTTGCATGTTCTCCCAGTGTCTGTGTGGATTAGATGGATTGGCAATACTGAACTGGCCCTAATGTGTAGTTGGTGTGTCTTGGATGTGTGTGAAACCAGACTTCAGAGCTATGCTATGTGTGATGGCTGGCATCTTGGTAAGTAAGCCTAATTAATTGCAATTAAGTTTAGTACATTACAGACATCTGCGATGGACTGGCACCCTATCCAGGGTTTGCTTCTGACTTGCACTCTGTGCTAAATGGCATAAGCACCAGCACTGCTTTGACACTGTTCAGGGGTAATCTGATTAGAAAACTAGAAAATGATTTAATAAGATGAGAAGCATTAGATGCTAGATAAAACTACAAAAATGCATGTCTTTCTGGTGCAACGCAGAAGTCATAAGTGTCAGATCTGCTTTTTATTCATTTTCCGCACGTAACGTACATTTTATCACTCTTCTGAATGAAGCTGGGTAGAACAGCTAGTCTTCTCTATAAAATCCAGCGTCTGTCTGTATGTCTGTCTGCTTTTCATGAGAGAACTACTTAACAGATTTAGATCAGGTTTTTCTCTATAATTTGCTTGAACATTCCAGTTGATTTGTGACCTCTCTCATCATACTAAGTATCATAGATCGCTTGCGGTACTGATTTATTTGCATGAATTCCAAGAGATGCAACAGGCTGGGGGGGGGCAGGTCCCTCCTCACTCACACTCCAGCATCAGGGGGTGTACCTTACCTCCGCTTAGCTAGAGCATGAGAGAACTCCTTAACGGATTTAGATCGGGCTTTTTCCTAGAATTTGCTTGAACATTCCAGTTGATTTTGCAGCTTCTCTCATTGCTCTAAGAATCATAGTTCGCTTGCTTGCAGGAGTGACATATTCACAGCTGAGGGCCGAGGGTAGAGGGAAGCGTGACATCAGGAGTAGAGAGCCAGGCAGGGCCCTTCTCACTGTCCTGTTTCACTTCTACACGGACGAAGCTGCGGAGTACAGCTAGTATACTATAAAGCAAATATAAATGTTTAAAGGGTCTGAATATGGTGCTGCTGTTTGTCTTCTGAATGGTGTATACTTTACTTATGTCACTTCTTTTTTTCTATTTTATGTTCAAAACAAAGAGGTTTCCATTCTTCTGCAAAAGAAAACAAATCTAGTGATTTTATATGCAGCTTTCAATACCTTAACATGCATGGTGCTCAGTAGCTTAATGAAAAGAGGCAGAGCATTGGCGATTTTTACAGAAATCATTGCTGTTATCTAGTATTTCTACCTTGATTAAAAAAAGAAAGAGAGAACTCTACAAACATGAATTCAAATCCCAGTGCAGAATGACAATGCAGTATAAATTCTCCTCATATCCTCATAATGTTTCTATGAGCATTCTGGCTCCCTGCAACATTTCAATGACATTCATATTAGTTTAGTCACTGTTTCCGAAATGTCTTGTAATGAGTGAGAGCTCAGTGTTTGCGTGAGTACATGTGCCCTGCAATGTACTAACTGTCCAAAAGCTTCTGGAATAGGTTTTTGTTCTCTGCATCCCTGTAACAGATGTTCATGTTAAGTAAACATTGCATTATACAAGAAGCCACAAAAGTCTCATGGTCTTACTCATCATATTATGTCATATCCAGGCACTTTAAGCCCTATTTTTCTGAGCTTAAACCTCATTAATGTCACAATACATTCAGCAATGTTTACAAACGCATATTTAGAGCTGCCACATTTCATCTAGTAGCCCAGAGGTTTTCCTACTAGAATGGGAAGTAGTCCTGTTAATCTCTATTTGGTCATACCCATTCTGTTTTTCATTTCTTTTTTGTTACCTTCTGTTGACCTAATCTTTGCTTAGTAAGCTCTTAGTAATAAAACTCAGAATAGGTTGAGTATTTTTTGAATGCAGATGCTGCATTGATTCGTGTATCTCCAGCCCTGCCTTCACAATTGAAGGCTTAGTGTTCATCGAAAACACACACCGATTATAATGAGTGAAACCTGCAACTTATTATACCCTCTAGTAATTTTAAAATTCCAGTCTTCTTGGTTAAGTAGCATCCTAAAAATAACATTATCATCATTATGAAGTTTTGGAAAACTACACATGCTCTACATGCTGCTCTCATAGTTAGCATGTGTTGTACCCAGAAGCCTGTGTCACGCACGTGCGAGTAGGGGGCCGCGGACGGACCTAAATAAGATCGGAAAGTCGTATGCCAGCAGGGAGTGGCGGGGTACTAACCTTTCTTTCTTTGTTTCCTTTCAGAAAAAAAGACACACCGCCGCCATGAGCCTACATTCACCAATAACCGCAGTACGCTACTTCCGCACTTCCTCTGTTCCTCCATCTATGACGTCATCAATCCCATCATCCATTTCGGTTCCTTCCCAGCATACCTCTACTTCCGGCCCCTCCTACATAAATATTCCGCAGCCGTCATCTTTGGACGGTCGGATATGAAACTTGATGTATTTGTCCGTAGCAACAAACTGTGTTGTTTTTTGAACATTGTACAGTATACAGGGCCGGAAACCCCAAACCTTTATGATTGTTTTGTCCTTTCTTTACACCTGATTCCCATGAGAGAAACTAATTTTGCACTTTTCAGAATGGTTTCACCTGATTAGGCAAGAGTTACACAATATATAGATACACTTCCAGTCATATGCACTTATTTTTTAAGTTGTTTCATTATTCTTTACACCACTTGGTGCATATTTTCTTAACAATCAAAAACTTGCAACATAAGACGTCAACAGTGAGTAGCGTAAACACCCTCACAGACAAACAAGTCAGTGCTCCCTACATACCCCTACCTACCTGATGATGTTTTTGATTCATATATTTACCCACAGATTTTTACCTTGGAAAGTTTTATGCAAACCTAACTTTAGCAATGCAAAACTGGAAAACCCAGTCGAAATCTGAAATTCTTCTCATTAAGCAAAAAGCAATTTTGATCCAAAATCAATCTGTCCATATTAACAGCTTTTTGTTACGTCTGCCTCAATGTTTTATTAAAATGTTCCACTTCTTCATCAATCTAAGGATTATAAAGATGTTCATTAATACTTTATTCTCAATAATTTAGACAGGTCCATAAATAAATAACTTGGGAAATGAAGGGTCATCCTAAACAATCAGAGTTTCTTTTGCCAGAGCAAAATAATTAATTTGTGATACACTTGGTTAAGGCAGTTCTCAATGGAAAGCTTCAGATTATGGTGCATCACAGTCTACAACTATTAATAATGACATGGTATGTGCCCACTCCCTGTACTATAAAAGCTGAGAGTGTATGGTAAAACCATGTTAAGTGGTATGAGAGCTCTATGTGACCCAAAGCCAGTTTTATTTTTCACTTAAAGGAGAGAACCAGAAGTGCATCATCACTCAAGACAAACATTTGTGGTCTCCTGAACATTTCTTGCAACCAGCCAAGCAGGTCCAGCAAAGGTCTGTCTTTTATGATCATATGACCCCTTGGACATTATAGCAGTTCACATGTGATAGATATGAGGAAAAAACTGTCTGAGAGGTGGCTCCAGGCTCAGTTTAACAAACTCTAGAAAGGCACTTACCACATTCCAATAACTGGCATCAGAGTTATTATTTGTAGTATTTTGAAAGGCTGAAAACCCTGCACTAACAAGAGTTTTAATAAAATGGTGTTAGTCCAGTTGTTAAAGAAAAGGAGAATGAAGAATAAAAGAATGTTCAATGAAATTAAAACTAAGGGCACACAAGGTGGCCTGTGTCTTGGTCCCTCAGTCACTATACATAAGCAAAACATAAAAATAACATTCTTTTGCCCTTTATGATTTAAATATTTTTATAAGATGCCTATCAAAAGTGAATGGAACATCATAACAGTACAATTTCTTTTATATCTTTCCAGTAACTGCTGATTAACATACTGCCTGGGGTCACTAAGTAATTCACTGCCTGAGGTCAATGGGTAATAGGTACTTGAATATGCTTTGTAGTTACGTGATTTAGGCACAAAATCACATTAGATATTAACCTGAATTGCCAAATCCTAGACACAACTTCACAGACATAGTTCCTGGGATCAAAAGACCTTTTTATTTTAACAAGATACCATCTGACAACCAGGTTTCTTTCAACAAACCTATTTTTTTGTAATTTTCCTTTTCCTCCTCTAATCAAGGGCAAGTGTTATCTTCCTCCTCACCAGACTCAAACTCATCTAGATGAAATGGACAGGCTTTTTTATGCCAGACCTGGAAAAATGACATTGAACTGCCCATTCAACATAATAAACTTGACAAACAAGAAGAGAGCGTTCAGTCCTTTAAGCTTGTTTGTTTAGCTAATTCCAAAAATCTCCCAATATCTCGTCCAGATGCTACATAAAACTTTTCACGGTTCCTGCTTCAACACTATGTCTCAGTAGTTTGCTCCAGAGTCCCATAACTCTTTGAGTAAAGAAGTGCTCCCTGGCTTCAGTCCATAATGCACTTCCTCTTAATTTGCACTGGTGTTGTGATGTATACGATTTACCATTTAGTTGAAAAAATCGATCTTATCTGTGCCTTTGAAAATTTTGAAGACCTGGATTAGGTCCCAACAGAGTTTCCTCTACCTGAGAGTAAATAGGTTTAATTCTCTGAGTCTATCAGAGTAGGACATGTCCTTAACCCATGGGATATATCTGATTGCTCATCTCTGCACAGCTTCAATGGCTACTATGTTCTTCTTGTAGAATGGTGACAAGAAATTCCAGATGTGGTCTCACTAGTGAATTACATAGTCTATATATAACATTCCTTGATTTGTGTTGAACAATTTTATGCCACCTAGCATACTGAGAGAGCAAACAATCCTATAAGACGGTATCCCATTATCTCATCCCAACTGGGAAAGGAAACACCAACCATCCCAGCCTGGGCATCCATCCACTGACTTTCTCTGTCCATTGTGAGTGCCTACCAGCCGAGTAACTACTAATCCATCCCAGCCAGAATGGCAGCCCATCATTGGACCCCATCACAGCATATATTGTATACAATAATTAAAATGGGTAAAAAAGTGTTCTATTTTGAAACACAAACAAAATTAGGACTACATTTTAGCTTGAGGTGCTTTTATCAGATGAACCTTCAAAATATTTGTCATCAGGTGTGTCATCTAAATCTATTTATCTGCAACTGCTCGAAATGGATGATTTTTAACAGAGCGTGCAGCATGAAATGACACAATGTAACACACTGTAATATATCTCGTTGCTTTAAGAATAGATTTAGTCAAGCTTTCCTGTTCACAATCTGAACTCCCCTAGTTAATATGTGGAGATGCAAAAAGAATTTACACTTTTACCTTTGCAATTTATCTAGGACACAACTTTCCCATACAAAATTACAATGAAAATCAACATCTCTTCTTGTTTAATATTGTTGTTACTTAAAGGAATCATCATTGATTAACAGGAAAAAAAATAGATTAAATAATTTTTAAAGAAATCATTTTTTGGATTAGCTTTGGAATATAAGTATTAAAAAACAAATTGTTACACTCATTCTTAGCATTAGTATCAAAGCTTTGTTGACAGGTAAAGTTTGTGATGTACTAAAACTGTTAATTGTCAGATGTTTAATCAGATTTAGTTATAAACAAACTTTAAATACACATTTTCTTTCTAAAGTAATTGAAAACATATTAGCCTTGCAAATTTAGTCTCTGAAATTTCAGTCTGGCTTTCACATTAGTTCTTATCTCCCATTAACAGTGATATTCTAATATCTTCAAACAGAAGAAATCTTACAGTTATTACACTGTAAGATTTAAATGTAGCTTTTCACACTAATAACCACATCATTCTTTCACACAGGATTGAAAACTATACTGGACTTTCAGGTCCTGTTTTTGAATATTTTAGGACAATGATCATGACACATGACACAACATGAAATGTTTTAACATGACACAAACAGAAATGTGATTATGATGTTACTCAAAAGAACATTACAGGATAGCTCAGTACTGCATCTGCTATATTTTTTATTCTTTGCTTTACAGTATATGCTACCTTTTTTCAGATACAGTGAAGTCTGAAAACAACACTTAACTGTCTTTGACTAATTGCCTCAGTAAGTTAAAGCATCCAATGGATATACCAATGAAGAAGACCCTTTATGGCTGAGATTTTACTGTCCGTTGCTACAATGCAGAATAGTAATTTACTCCAGCTATCCACAAATTGTTCAGTTTTTATTTGTATTCACATATAATGCAAAAGGCACCTACTGAAATAGCCATGTGTGTCTGTCCATCTGTCTGTCCACATAAACCAACTCCACTCCACTCACGTTTGTTGAAATTTTCTTTAAGGTGATTTGTCCAGGCAGTTCAATTTTCATTGAGATATCTTGACTACAGCATGTTGTACACATTTCTGAAATTTCAAAATGTCATTGAAAATAATTGGTGAATTTGCAAACGCCTCTATCTTAAAATACAGAAACAGTCTGTGAGACTTTAACTATGAATCAGCTTAGTGTTTCAGTTTTACCTTGACAGCAGTTACTTCAGCTATTTCTTTTTTTCACTTGTGCAGCTGCTCCTGATGGCAGAATAGTTAAACACCTGCAGTAGTGTGCAATGAATCAAATAAACCTCACTGCTGGACATGGGATGGTGCAGGGTTAGATAATTGAGTATCGCCATATACAGTTGGTGTGATGTTACTGATGTCTTTATTTGTTCAATTCACTAATAGATAGATAAAACTTTATTTGACCTCAGGAGGAAATTCGGCTAAATATTGATGTTCTTCATTGATTTAATACAGTAGTAATGATATTGTTTATTCATTAAAGTATCTATCTATCTATCTATCTATCTATCTATCTATCTATCTATCTATCTATCTATCTATCTTCATCACTACTCAAGGTAAGTATTGTTTCCTACTGTACCAGAATGCAGGGGAAGGTCTCATTATATGCAAACAGCCTGGCTTCTGCCTGTACCACTTCTCACGCTTGTCTCTGCAACTTCTTGTGCAAACTTTAACCACAGCAGCACTTCTCCTGGGTGGGTAAATGACATGATGTTCATGTCCGTAAAATTAAAAAAATAAAAATAATTTAACTTAAAGAAATATATGGAGGATGTATCAGTGACACTTTATTAAACAGTGACCAAATATGCATTCAGTGTTTTTGTAGTGCTAAAAGAACACAGCCTCATTATTTAAAGATTATAGTGATTCAGTATTTCTCTGACACTGTCATTTATTGGTAAAGCATTGCAATGATTGCACTATCTATTATGTCCAGATGCAGCCATCAATTTTAGACTTTGGAAGAGAATTTAAACTTTCATCAGGTACTTCTTTTAAAAAGCTTTTGTTTAAAAAATTTGAACTACTGCTAATGCTGTTATTTTTAAATCAGCTAACCAAGTCTTTGAGTGTACCTGAATGTTACAGCATTTCTACATTTTCTTCCTTGTTAATTCATGGAAGGCACTTGTTCCTATATGTGGACTTTAACAGATCTCTGTGTTCATAATATGTTTGTAATTAGGCCTCAAACATTTTCCAGCTACACATTTTTTCAGAGTGAACAAGTTAAAAACCTGGTTAAAATAAACCTGCTCAGCTTTCCTAATCCTACATCAATATCTACATTTGGAACTACAGCATATTATTTAGTAATGATGAAGATATGGACAGCATCTTCAGACTTTATCAAGTTTTTTTCATATACCTCACACCAACTGATCTAAGGCAACATTTAGAACTAGATATTGTAATTAAGATTTCAGATGATAAATGGAAATTCTCCATTAACTAGAATTACTCTTCATTAATTTATGAAAAACGTGGTACAATTCAGGTAAAATATGTACATTGCACGTACTGCACCTTTATTTCTGTGTGCACTTAAGTATGGTGTCTCTCTGGGTTTAATGTTGGAAAAATTAATTTTTCTCTTTATATTTTGTAAAAAAAGTTTACATATGAATAAAAGCAATCAATAGTTCAATTATGTTATTAATTAACTGATTTAGTGAGGTAAAACACTACTGATTGAATATTATGAGTCCCTAAATAGTTGAAAATGCTTATGTTACTTTAATGGTGTAAATTATGCCAATAGCGAGATTATATTAAAAAAAATCTAATTGAAAAACCTTAACCTTTTGCCTGGATCAATCCACATGAATTTTAGTTGTTGTCACATCCATTTGCTTTTTCTTCTGCTTATGGCACATTAAGAATATTTAAGGATGTTAAAGACTATAGCCAGTTCTGGGTGTAGTTCGGACCCATTGTCC
The DNA here is from genome assembly GCA_026402145.1 of Polypterus bichir lapradei. NCBI lineage: Eukaryota > Metazoa > Chordata > Cladistia > Polypteriformes > Polypteridae > Polypterus > Polypterus bichir. Next base: position 18,403,858 of record JANRMT010062849.1, read on the forward strand.
AAGCAGGAGCGTATTACATCTGCAGGCTATATCTCCTTCTATGCCATGGTGAGTTCAAAGATAAGAAAACAAGAGTTGTGGTGGAGAACATATGTGTGTGTCTACATAACAATGAATCTAAGCAGAAGAATAAAATCATCTATGTTTTAGGATAAGCACACACCAAAACCTTTCAGGGTTCAAAAATTGGAATAAACATATACAAGCGAAATGAGGTATCTCTCTAGGCCAGTGTTCCTCGCTATTTTATTCAAGGAAGCCACATTAGTGAGACACCATCAAGAATGAGTCGCCTGCCAAACACGATCGGCATTCAACATATCTACAGTATGTACCTACCTATACATTACTTTCTACACTACTCAGGGTTTGATTTGGACAGGTCTTTTAAAATTCAGTATATCAAGATTATAAAGCAGTCAAACAAATACAGCAATACACATTAAAACAGACCTACCTCAAATGTGAAATGAGCGGAAGTCTGTAGGTATCTGGTTGATATTTTTAATGCATTTGTAGCTTGTGTAGCAATCTTTATAAGACATTTGAGTTTCTCATTGGTCGTTATGTTTCTGTGTCTGCATTTTGATTTCACTGCTCATGTCTGATGTTTTAGCATTTTTGTTTTGTCACAAATCTGTCTATGGTTTTCTTTGGTAGATCACACTGCTGTGAAAGCCGGCCAAGCAAAGGCAAGATGTATTTGCATGTCATCTTTATAGAATCTTATGTTAAGTAGTATGGAAGTTGAAATTTAGTGTTATATGCAGCCACCAACAGAACAAGAATTGAAAACTTTGATGAATATATTGGCTGCTTCAAAAAAATACATAAGTAGTATGGAAGTTGAAATTTAGTGTTATATGCAGTCACCAACAGAACAAGAAATTTAAACTTTGATGAATATATTGGCTGCTTCAAAAAAATACAAAATAAAACTATTTGCAAACATTGTTATACACTACTGCAGGAGATGAGAACCCAATTAAATCAATTCAAGCCACACTGCTCAGTGAGTAACCCCCGAGGCCTAACTAGACTAGATTTGCCCCTAGCTACCCTATGTGGTGCCTACAGCATTTACACATAATGAACCACTCTTCTAAACCCTCTTCTGCAGTGAACTGGCACCCTGTCCAAGGTTTATTCTTGCTTTGTGCCTTATGATATCTGGGATAGGCTCCAGCCCCATACAGCAACTGTAGAAAATGACATGACATAACTGTTTGTCAACAGAATATGGACCAGAAGAGTTTTTAAGCCTAGGTAGCACTCCTGGTATGAGCTTTTGGTTCACTTAGAGGCTCAGGTGTGTTTTCTGGAACGTTTTTACCATCGTCTAAGCACTCTCAAGGCAGGCCCAGATTTCATGTCAGTACTGAACCCTAATAAACACAGACTGGGCCATGCAACTCCACAAAGCCTACCCATTACAATATGTTACACTGCTACCAGACACTGTGTTGAGGGACTCCTCCATTGTACTTTCTTTATGTTATGTGCCTAGAATATTTACCTTCTTCCATTATTAAGAGTCCAAATGCTCCTAACTAATAGTACCTCGATTACACTGGCACAGCCAAACAATTTACTATTGCTAATGCACTTTATGTCAGTATGGCTTCTGGCTCAGGTCTCAGCCTGGAATGCACTCCAGCACCATTCCTAACCTGGGGCCTCATGTATAATGTGGTGCGTAGAATTCACACTATAACATGGTGTACGGACAAAACCGGAAATGTGCATGCGCACAAAAAATCAAGATGCATAAATCTGTACAAACGCCAACTTCCATGTTCTTCCGCTATATAAATCCTGGTCAGCATGAAAAGTTACGCATGTGCACGAGCCTGCTGCCCCACCCCAATCAATATAAATAGCCCTTAAGTTCAGCATTCTGTAAAAAAACAATGGCAAAAGCATGGGGGAAAACAGAAGAATTTCAGTGAATACCAAGTGGAGGCAAGGAAAAACGTACTATTTGTTGGTTTAAACAGTGGTATAAACAACAAAAGGAAGTTGATCGAGTGACACAGAGTGTCAGAGAAACTCGAAACCTCAAGTTCACAAAGTCACACAGTGCCCGAAATAAAAAAGAAATTGTCAGATATCAAAGTCGCTGTGAAAAGGCGAGTCATAGCCCACCGTCTGAGTTTCATATGAAAGCTTGTTATGGTACAGAGAAAAAAAAATTTGGGACACAGTGGGGGAAAAAAGCTCGAAATGTCAACTTTAATCTCAAAATTTCCACTTTAATCACGTAGTTTATTTTGTCTTTAAAGTAGAACATCATAAACTTCATCTTAAAATCATTTAATTTACTAGTTTCTCAAATCCCATCGTAACTAAAGTAGCACGTTAAATGCTTTGTTTTGTAATTGATCTTTTATGTGACCTATGTGTGTGAATCACTACGTGCTTCTTAAACGGGCATTCTCTTCCTCCGACCAGACACAGAATCCATTATATTCGTGATATTACAGCTCTCTGAATAATTAAAATACTGAGATGTATACTTGATATCATTTTCATGATGATAAGAGTTAAAGCATGTTATTAAACATGGGAACACGGTGGCGCAGTGATTGTTCATCTCTCACGCAAGATGCTTGCTGTGCCGTTCGCAACCTTTGATGAAATTATTTATTGCAGCAGTACTGTCTCTTTCAAATGTACTCACCCCCAATTCCTGTCCTTACTTTTCTTTCTCCAAATACCCAATCACCACACAATCAGCTCTGTAATAGACGTTAAGTCATGTGTAAGCTTAGAACGCAGATTCTTTAATACGTTTAAGGAACATTGAAATATCTTCGTAGTACATGTTTAATTATTCTATCCATCTATTCTTCCAGTGTCGTGCCAGCCCCAGCAAGAATACAGCGTAAGGCAGGAACAATCCGTGAACGGAGCGCCAGCTCCTTGCTAGCGCTGCAGTACCGTGTCCTCACATGTTTAATTATTAACAATATAGAATATTTAAATGAAGTTTGTATCAGTATACTGCTGCTGGATTATGTGAATTTCCCCTTGGGATTAATAAAGTATCTATCTATCTATCTATCTATCTATCTTAAAGTTTTATCTGTATAATATAATAAACATGCTGTATTTTGCTGCATTTCATCTAAAAATTATATCGTCATCATATGTAAATATGCACTTTATAAAGTGGCTCAGGTTTGTGCAATATTATAACTGTATCACAAGTTTACAGTGAGGTAATTGTACTTATAAGAACAAAGCATTCTACAAGGAGCAATTGATGGACTGATTGATTGCGTTTATAGTTCTTGGGATGAAACTGTTTCTGAACTGTGAGGAAAGGCTCTGAAGCGTTTGCCGTATGAGAGCAGTTCAATAGACAGCATGACCGAGGCAGCGTGTGCTTGATGCTGTATACCGATGATTCTCTTTCCAATCAGCTGCTGTGATTCCCCACTCAGATACAGTGATATAAATACTCCGAGTGGTGCAGTGAGAGTAATATGGAAAATGATGATCCACTGTGGCAACCCCTAACGGGAGCAGCTGAAAGAAGAAGAAGAAGGTGCAGTGAGAGTAACAACACTAAAGCAGCTATGGTATTTGGAATAGTTAGACCATTCCATGGACCATTATATTTTTACGGGATAATTACAATCAGATGCATTAAACTAATAAACAATATGTTGTTAATTTCAGTGTATTTATAAAGCTGCGTCAGGGATGTGGATCTGAAAAGAAAGGGAAACCACACAGGAACAGTAGCACTGCTTTGACGCTGGGTGCTGCCAGTTTGCAAAACCGAGTGGAGAACTTGCATACACCAGGGTTGGAGCTACCGTGAAAATATGCGTGGCTTTACGCCAAGTTCAGGTTTTATACATCACGATTTGAGCATGGAAACGTTCATACGCCCCAGGTCTGACTTGACACTAGCAACAAGTTAATTTTATCAGTTACTAGCAAAATACCCGCGCTTCGCAGCGGAGAAGTAGTGTATTAAAGAAGTAATGAAAAAGAAAATGAAACATTTTGAAAATAACGTAACATGATTGTCAATGTAATTGTTTTGTCACTGTTGTGAGTGATGAGTGTTGCTGTCACATATATATATATATATATATATATATATATATATGTATATATACACACACATATAAACATATATATATACATATCTATACATATACACATATACTGTACACATATATATACACACACACATATATACATACATATATATATCTACATATATACACATACATATACATACACACATACATACAAACACACACATATATACACACAAATACATATATATATACATACACACACACATATATAAACGTATACATACATATCTACATATATACACACACACACACACACATATATATATATATATATACATACACTCTTTGGAGTGCAAGTAACTGTTGCTGGGGGTGGCAGAATCCATCAAGGAAGAAAAATGAAAAACATTATTTGTACAAAATCTTAATTTATTTATCCATTCCTAAATAATTAAATGGGCAGGCTATTTCGTATCAGTGCAATACGCTGTTTGTTAAAACGGATGACTCCCGCTCTTACGTGCAAGTCTGCGTGGATATTATGAACTATCGTATCTGTTCAAGTTCTATTTAAATTTTAAATAGAAGGAATTTTTATTTAGTCGACAGAAATATCTTTGGTAGGAATGGTAAAAACAGACAGGAATATTATTCCTGAATAAATCAACTCAAACCTTAAATAACTTATAATATTTTGCTCTCCATAAAAATATATCCTGTCTAAATTATACAAGTTAGAAATAAAGTAAACGTTAAAAGAACAAACATTCACATTTCTTTACTCTTATGTAATTTTATATAAAAAATAAACTTAGATTTTAAATATCCCAAAAGATTTTGCTCTCCATAAAAATATATCCTGTCAAAATTATACAAATTCAAATATTAACATGGTGCATAACAAAACCTGGAAATATAAATAAAATGTGTTCTTTTCAGCAATAACAAATCAAATCATTCAGTTGTCTTTGCTCATATGTCATTTTATCAAAGCTGGACGCCTGGTATCTTTTTTTGCCAACAAGTTCGTTTATGTTTGGTGTGAGGTTCTGTGTTGTGGAGATTCTCAAGATGGACTGCAGGTGCTCATCAGTGAGGCGACTCCTGTGTGCTGTTTTGTTAGTCTTCATCACTGAGAAGAGCTTCTCACACAGATATGTGCTACCAAAGATGCACAAGGTTCGAGCCGCATGTAGATGGAGCTGGAGCATTTCTGCGGTAATGGAGTGAATAAACTGTGCGAAACAAGTCAAAATTCTTTTTTTGTTCTTCAAAGTCACCAAAGCGCCGTGTGAACTCAGTGCGCAGTGCGCTCAGTTTATCAGCAAAGTGCGTATTTAGGAACACCGTTGTGCCGAATTGGTTCAACATTACTTGGCAACAGGGAAAGTGGGGCAAGTTGCACTGGTGCATTTGTGTCTCCCTTAAAAGCAGCTTCACTTGAAATCACTTTGTGATTGTGCACGGGTAAAAAGGTCTGCTGAAGTGTCAGATTCTTCTTTAACTCTTCTGCTTTCTGTATCTTCTGCATTGCATCAGGTCTTTCAAGTTATCCTGATATTTTGTCTCATAGTGCCGTCTTAGATTAAATTTTGTAATTACAGCCACATTAGCTCCACAAATGAGAGACACGGGTTTACCGGCAATTTTAGTAAACATATACAAAGCCTCCCATCGGTTTTCAAAGGCTCTATTTTCAGAATCAACTTTTCTCTTCAGCATCGTGTGGGCTAGCTTCGCAATAACTTGCAGCATCATAAGCTAGACTTGATTAACGCGCTAAGTGTTCGGCAAGGCAGCTGAAGCGCTGCATTATGGGATCTGTAGTTTATTGTGTTACCAGCGCTTCATATACCCGGGCCATTAATAACAATACAGTAATACAGTATATAAAATGATCTCGCGGGCCGGATATAATTACACGCTGGCCGGATGTGGCCCGCGGCCCTTGAGTTTGACACATATGGACTAAATAGAACTTGAAAAGATATATTTTTTCGTACATCGAGCCCGCGTGCTATTGTCGTTTTGCCTGCATGCCTCAATAAGTCACCCTCCCCTCGCTCTTACTTTTTTACCGTTCATCTAATGAATACACTGAGTATGGCTTTACCAAAACAATCATTGATGGCGAATAAAGTATCCATTATTCGAGTATGTAGATCGGGGTATATATATACATATATATATACCCGTGTATCGCAGCGGAGAAGTAGTGTGTTAAAGAAGCTATGAAAAAGAAAAGGGAACATTTTAAAAATAACGTAACATGACTGTCAATATACAGTAATTGTTTTGTGAGTGTTATTGAGTGTTGCTGTCATCAAGGACTTGATTATCATTATTTCTTTCAATCAGGTTCGTATTTGTAGGATGTGTTGTGTTCAAGTTACATTCCGTGTTTGTCAATCGTTGTAAAGATGACAGGTTTCATTTATCGATTCGTTTCTTACTGCATCAATAAACAGCTCGTCTTCTTCTTTATCTGAGACCTGACACACTGCATGCACGGGTTTTTTTTTTTTTACACTGTCTTCCTTTAGCGAGACATTGACTTTTTCCACCGTGTGCTTTGTTTCCGCAGTAGCTGCATTTATGAATATGCTTGTATGTATCAGACGCTTCATATTTTTTTGCTGCCTTTTCAATTGTGTAATTCGGTTTTTGTTCAGCGCTCTTTAGAACTGTTGCTTTTTTTCTGTGTACTGCGTCAGTTCACGTGAGCCGCTTGGTGTACATGCATCGAAGTTTCCCAGCTGTGCTTGTGCCATGTCGTGCTATGTCCATGGCTGTATTTAATGTTACCGAAGTCCCGGCACTTGAAACTTTCTCTCGCAGTTTCGCTGAGTTTGTGCCAAACACCACCCTGACCATCTCATCTTCCTCTGCATAAGCACAGTCCTTCACCCGTGAATATTTAGTGGCAGTGTTTCTATTGGATTGCCGCTGACGGACGGCCTTATATGGGCAGGCACTAAATTAAAAACGCCAGCGGCAGCCTGTCTATGAACTTAATTTAAAGTTTAGGTTTACACTGTGCTTTGTTTCCGTAGTAGCATCACTCATGAATATAGTTGTATGTCACTCGCTCGCTTCTTATTGTTTCGCTGCCTTCTCAATTATATAATGCATGTTTTCTTCAGCGCTTTTTGGAGGTCTTCCTGGTTTTCTACATACTGCGTGATTACGTGGGAGGCGTGATGATGTCACACGAAACTCCGCCCCCACGGCTTTCGCGCTCATCTCCATTACAGTAAATGGAGAAAAACAGCTTCCAGTTATGACCATTACGCGTAGAATTTCGAAATGAAACCTGCTTAACTTTTGTAAGTGAGCTGTAAGGAATGAGCCTGCCAAATTTCAGCCTTCTACCTACACGGGAAGTTGGAGAATTAGTGATTAATGAGTGAGTGAGTGAGTGAGTCAGTCAGTCAGTCATTCAGTGAGGGCTTTGCCTTTTATTAGTATAGATTCCATCTATACATCCATCCTCTAAACCTGCATATACAGAACAGGGACTTGGAGAAGCTGTAATTTGTAGCAGGATGGATTAGCATTTCCATTGCAGTGTAGACACACACACACGTATCGGGGGCTAACTTAGCATTGACTATCCACGTAACCCATGTGTCTTTGGACTGTTGGACAAAGCCCATGCAAGAAAATACAAAGTACATATTTCATGTCTCTCTATTATGTAAAAAAATCCTGGGATAATACGTGACTTTTTTAGAGAGATACTTTAAAGTTTCGCGAGACGAGACTTTGTGCCACGAGATATAACCACGCCTGGGTGAAATAAAAGATAAAGAGTAGATGAAAAAGTAGAATGTTGTAGAGGTTCAAAAACGTTGGGGCGAAACACATGCAGAGCAGGTTTGATATAATGAAAGTACTAAAATTCGAAAATCTCAAAAAAATTATAGTAAAGATTGCATTAGTGCAAACAAATGCAAATTATTACTCAGTGAAATAATGGAACAGTGAAAAGAGATCGAATATATTGTTTAGAAACAAACTTTATGTCAGAGACTTGTAGATTGTCTAATTCAGGGAAAAGTAGTGCTTGTTCCCAATGAAGAGGCCTATCCACAATAATTAAAAAAATTGTTGTTTGGTGAAAGTGAAATCTAAATACGCAAGCGGCAGAGATGCGAAGTGGCTGGCGCGTAGTGCAGGCCGGGGGGTTGGCGAACAAAGTGAGCAGGGGGCAATGCCCCCTAGTTTGACTTAATTTAAGTCTAGTTTTTTCTGTGTATATTATTAGCCCATTATAGAATAGCATTTTGTTCATTGTTTATTACTGCCTTGTATCCATTGCTGCTGGGATGGTCTTTGTCCCCCATTGTTCCTGAGCTGAATTAAGCAATTTTGACAATACAGTATATACAGTAAACATATGTATGTATGTTACTGTTGCATCCTGTGGATTCAGAAAATAGGTGAATTCGTTTTACTATTAGGAAAGGCTATTTGGAGACATAGTATTATTTTTTTATTTATGTACGGATTACGTGTTTGTAAAAGTTAATTATATTTTTTGCACTGTAACATGAGAAAACTAGTTCAATGAGTTACAACATCAAGCAGGTTTCAAACCACCTCTTGCTAACAGAAAACAGAATTTTTGGGAAGGTATTAACTTTAATCTTGATTTTTCTAAATTGTAGTTTTGCTTAGTTTATTCATAATTTAAGAGTTAGTTTAAATGCCCTGTTCATTCATTTATTAGCAAAGGGTTTCAAGTATATAATAAGCTAACATGCAACAGTTGAAACTGTGCTGGAAGGATTGTTGCTAGACTATAAGAGATGATGCCATTAGAAATAAGCCAGCTAGAAGAGCACATTAGCTACCTTTGCCATCACATTTGAAGACTATAGCAGTTTTGGAATTTAAAAAAATACTGAAGATTAATGATTTTATTACTAGCATTGCAAAACACCTGTTTAATAAAATGGGTTAAATGGTAAGTCTTTATGGTTCGAGAGATAGCCTAGTCTTGCTAGAGTGGTTAGTATGATAGGTTATTTCACAGATTACCTATTGCATATTATGTTTTTATAGATTATCACTGTTGCTGGTATGTTTGTTACCCTTGCATCATTTCTATCTGTTTTTTGTGCTCTTGGTTGGCATTAACACCTTCAGTCAAAGCCACAAAAGGTAAGCAAAATGGCTAATATGCAATCTGATTTCCACTTGCAAATGATGCCAACCCTTTAAAACACAAGACCACTCTTTAAAATGCTTCTGACTATGAATTTTACATTACAAAGTGAATAATGTGGTGCAAAAAAGCCTTAAACTTGGTAAACCTTGACTTTGAACTTTCTCATAATATTATGAAACCTCTCCCAGCAGCACTCTTGCAAAGCAGGGAACAGCCCTGGACAGGGCAGGAGTGTTTTCTCTCACTCTTAGGCAGGTCAATTTGGAATCTCCAGCACATCTTTTGGAAAGTGGAAGGAAAACAGATGCAGAAATGACGTCAGTATATATGTATGCTTCAAGTAGACAATGACTGGGCATAGGATTCAAACCCTGGGTACTGAATCTACAAAGTCTCAGTGCTACTTTGGACTTTCTATTACAATCAAAAAAATTATTTCTTTTTTTTAATCTTTGCCAATTCATTTTTGACATGGCTGGAATTAGTGCAGCTTGAGATGGTACAGCACAGGGTTTAAACATACAAGTGTCTGCCAGTTTAGAAGAAACATTTACTGGCAGTGACAATCAAAATCACTACACCAGCATGATAACATGGGCTCCACCACAAAAGCAGTACACCTTATGTGTGTTTTGTGCCTCAGTAAGGCTGCAGGAAGGGTTATAGTAAGGTCAAGGATGAAACACTAGAGGCAGAAAACGCCAATAGACTGATAAAAAATAAACAGTTTTTTTGGAACATGAGAGGGATGTGTGTACTGCTTTAAGACCTGGCTATCCATTGTATACTAAAGGTTCATGAAGCAAGGACATAAGGTGCCAAAGAAATGAGTTCTAGCCTAGTATCCCTGGAACAAATGTAGGGCCAGCCGTGACTCTTTTGTAAGCCACCAGTGACCAATGGTTGTACATTCAGTGGAGATCTGGTGGTAATCACTCAACTGGAAAGAGAAAAAGAAGCTAGAGTCTCCAGATAGGGAAATGAGAAAGGTGATGACTTAAGAGGTGCTTTAACGGGTAACTGAACAAGCCAGTGAGACAGATAGGATTTATCACCAGTAAAGAATGGAACTGAGGGTGGTAGGGTTAGCTTTTCTTCTTTTTTTTATTTGTTGGATCTTTGAATTGCAGCAGGCTATATTTTATTGTCTTTTTTATTTTTGTATGTCTGTTCCTAGACCCTAAGTTCTCTTCATGTTGCAAGATGTGCAGTCACTGGAGAGTAACATTTTTTCAGATATTGGATTATTCCACTTTTTCAAAGCTATGCCAGGAAAGATAAAGAGAATGTATAATGGAAATATCTTGAATAGCTGTTATTTTTTCTGTTCTAACTTAGGAACAGGATGATCTGGGGCATGATTTTGCTACATGAGTGAGGGGTTTTTCTTCCAGCAGGACCAGTCCAGAATGCAAAAGAGCGTTACCTTTTCAAGTATTGTTGTGCATGGCAAACTTCACTATCATGTTTGGAAGTCAGTGTCACTGCCAGGCATTTAAAAGGGTTTCTTCTCACTTCAGCCAAGCTTGGGACATCAGCTTATGCAAATAATTTGGAGTCTGAACCGAGAAGCAAGGCAGGATGATACAAGGACAGTAAAGTAAAGTATTCAAGGTGGACATATAAAAGGAGGAAATCAAATAGAGGGGAAGCCATAGTGAACCTACCAGTTATCAGTTCCACTTTTAAGACTTGAGGGGATTTATTTTGTGGACCAGCACTGCCAATTAGGAAAACAGTTTGTATCGCAGTATTGCTATGTATTCTCCTTTAATAAAAAATATTTTTATTTTTGTTTAGATTGGCCTCAATTGTGTTATTCTGGGTTCCAGTGTTCAAATCAAATATACAAAAATTAATACAATATAATACAGTACAGTTTATTTTTGTGTAGCCCAAAATCACACAAGGAATGCCACAATGGGCTTTAACAGGGCCTGACTTTTGACAGCTTCCCAGCCTTGACTGTCCAAGAAGACAAGGAAAAACTCCCAAAAAACCTTTGTAGGGAAAAAAAATGGAAGAAACCTTGGGAAAGGCAGTTCAAAGAGAGACCCCTTTCCAGGTAGGTTGTGCGTGCAGTGGGTGTCAAAAAAGGGGGTAAATACAACACAATACACATAACAGAACACAAGTAGTACTTAATACAGTGCAATAATGCAATAGAAATATTACAAGTACAGAGCAGAATTCAACAGTAGGTAATATTACATAATACGATTTAGATTTGTTCAGAGTCCTGCTGACCTCAGCCATCAAGCTGTCTCCCCCTATTGGCCATTACACACCTGAGACAGCACTGGGCCAGCCGATCCGATGAAAGGACCCCTCTACCTGACTATTCCTGTGATCCACCATCAGAGATGACTTTTCCTTAGGCAGGCAAAACAACTTGGCAGGTGGGCAGTGGCACTAGGTGCCACATTTGAGTACCAAGAAGAAAAACAGAACAGGTGAGGGTTAGTAACAAATTATATATCATATATCATATTAATATATCATATTACTTATGTTTTAGTGCTAATGACTAACAACATAGATGCAGTCTGTACAGTTAATCAGCAGCTCTAGTCAGGATATGCTAAACTGAAGCAGTGAGTCTTCAGCCAGGATATGAAAGCTGAGACCAAAGGGGCATCTCTTATAGTAGCAGGCAGACCATTCCACAGTTTAGAGGGCCCTATAAGTAAAGGCTCGACCTCCCATTGTTATTTTATTAATCATTGGAATCATAAGCAGACCGGCATCTTGAGATCTTAATGTACATTCTGGTTTGTAAGTTCAAACAAGTAAGCTGGACCTTAACCATTTAAGGCTTTATATGTTAAAAGGAGGATTTTGAAATCTAGCCTAAACCTAATCGGAAGCCAGTGTAAGGATTTAAGAACAATTTGAACATTCAGTGAACACTGAATTGCAGTAGTCAGTCCTACAAGAAATAAATGCATGAATTAATTTCTCAAAATCCTGCTTAGGAAATGCCTTAATTTCACAACATTTTTAAGAAGGAAGAAACATGATTTAGACAACTTTGTAATGTGTACTTTAAATGCCCTGCTAGAGTCAAAGATAACTCCTGTTATCATGTGCTGTTTCAGTAAAATTAATGGTGATTCCAACTGAGTTAAATGATAACAAATATTGTTGCGATCGCATCATTCCCTCCAATAATTAACATCTCTGTTTTATCAGTGTTTAAAGACAAGTAGTTCTCATCCATCCACTCCTTAATTCACTAACACAACAAATTAAAGAAAACATTGGAGAAACTTCATTTGATCTAAAAGAAAGGTATAACTGTGTATGAGTAAAAATTAACATGTTTTCTAGTGATAGATCCCAGTGGAAGCATGTAAAGTGAAAACAGTAAAGGTCCCAGTACTGAGCCTTGTGGGACACCATATCTCAGTTCTGTGTATAATGATGGAGTACTATCAAAACATTTCTGAACATACTGGAATCGATTTGATAAATAAGAACTAAAACAGGCAAGGTCAGTGCCTATAAGCTCAACATCATTTTCTAGCCTGTGCATTAAAATGGATTGATTAATGGTGTCTAACACTGCGCTTAAGTCTAACAACATAATTACAGTAGAGTTTCCTTCATCAGAGGATATCAGAATGTTGTTTACAATACACGTTAGTGCCATTTCTGTACTATGACCAATGCAGAAACCAGGCTGGAATTTCTCAAATAAATTTTGCGTAAAGTGTGACGGATTAGCTGATTGGCAAATACCATTTCAAGTATTTTAGAGAGAAAGGGTACATTTGAAATGTGTCTGTAGTTATTAATGAGTTTAAACAAATGCTTAATGAGGAGTGATCTCACGGTAGCAGAAAAAAATGGGCTATAAGAATTTATGGACAGGAAAAATGTTTCTGTTTTCTTTAATTTTTGAAGGAAGGTTAAACAAACATGGTGTATATGCATTTCCTTAGCAGCACCTAAAGTTGGAAAGCTCTAATATTGGGTTACAGGAAAATAACCAATAAAAATTGGTCCGGATCAGGCTCACACACTACACAAAAAATAATCATTTTTGAGTGTTACTTCATAATTGAAGAAAAACAAACAGATAACCCTAAATCTGATTCAAACCTGGTGGTGCTTTTGTTTTTAATACAGAAATGTAATGGCTTCCACATTTCAATCCACATTTTTTGGTCCATCAAACACCCAATTTAATCCCAAACATAATGTAATTGGAGCATGATATTGGGTGGTGGAGGTGGAGTTAACCTATGGACTTTTTTCTTATTGAATGCAAAATCCAGGACTATTCAGACAGAAAGTGACGATGTCCTTCAGCCTACAGTATATTATGAGTTTTCAATTTCAGAAAAACTTTCAGGTCCTTTGTGTTTCATGTCATATCAGGTAAGGTTGACTAACAGAAAAGGAAGCTTTACAAGAGCCCTGCATGATATGCTGCAGCACAGCTTTTGAAGAAAAATCAGAAACTGACCTTGACTCAGAACTGTGAGGTAAAGAGATATTGTGCCTATTAAAAACAGTAGCTGAAGATCACAGTAAGAATCTGAAGCTTCTGTAATATTTAAAATAATTAAGCAGGCTTATCATTAAAGAAGAAGTAGAAATAATCAGTCCAAAATTGTAAAGTAAGACTAGAAAACAAATGATATACAGTATGTGATTTAAATTTGAGGAGATGGTCATTAACTACTATAAGACTAATCATGAAGCTGTGTGCGTGTTGTTTAACCAGGACTACAGCAGACCTACGAAGTGAATGGCTTTGGGTTGCTGTGATTGTTTTAAAACAAAAAATCACTAGTCAAGTTTGTTTTGAAACTAGCTATACCAGGACAAAAGAGAACAGTTCATAAAATAAAAAGGGGCAATAAAAAGAGCCTTCCAGATGAAGAATCAAAAGGCAGGCAGAAGTTCATTACCAACAGTGAAGAAGAATCCAGCAACCAAAACCGAAATAAAACAAAAGCGTAAATCTGAAAGTCTAAAATGCTAGCAAAACTTCTGTGAAACATAAATAAGCAAAGTAATAGAAAAAGAGTAGGCAGACATTCATTAAATTATCCTAAATCATGGATGCAAACTGAAGCATTCAGCACCTTTAATAGTCGAGACCTAACATATAGTCGAAGACATAACATATATGATTGGCAGTCTCCTTGGCAAACTTATATCATAATTTCTAGTAGTTTCGTCAGGCCTTCCTCCATTATTGTAAGAAGAGATATTAGTACTTTATGGAGGTGGTTACAAAATTTTGCACTTGGATTTACAAACTGTTTTCTCTGTTTTTTATTTATTTTAGCATTCTGTCACAACATTATGTTGTTTCCAGCGGAGGAACGTTATTTAGAGTAGTTTTGTTTACAGTTGCTAGGCATCCCTACAGGCAACATTAGAGGTCATCGCAGGTGTCAATTCGTCATTCAGATCTGCAGATATCAACAGACAAAGCAATTTCCAAGCTTGTTTGCACTTTTCTTAGGAACCTGTTTTTTAAAAATCTCCTTCATTTTCTTTCAAGTACGATTTCAATTCATGTTACTAGGTTCAGATTATGTCACTAGGTTTATTTGATTGTTTGCTACTGACTTTGGCTTTGTTATTTTGACCTCCAGTTCTTTTCATTGGCGCAAGGCACAACACGTTAAACAACATTCCACTTCCATAAACTGCCCCTTAAGAAACTGCAGAGTTAAATGAAGTTGACAGCGGTGACAAGGGCGTGTAATGTGTCCATTTATACTATGCATTCCACACTGTTCTTCCATTATATTAGGGGGATCCAAAAACTCCCAAAATTGTGAAACATTATATAATAAAACACAGCAATTCCCTTTTAGTCACCTTCAAAATACTTTGTATGAGATGCAATACACTTCTCCCACTCCTGCTAACATTTCCTATGCTCATCTTTTGTTACTGTGTCTAGAGTCTTCTGCATTTCTTCTATGATAAGAAATCTTCCCTTCATTCTCAATTTTAATTTTGGGGACAAAAAGAAGTCACAGGGTGCAAGATCTGGCAGATACTGGGAGTGCGAATCAACAACCACATTGCTTTTGGTCAAGAACTCTTTGACCGACATCGTGGTATATGCAGGTACACCATAATGGTGCAAGATGTAGTGTTGTGTGTGCCACTGCTCAGCACGTTTTTTTTCCTGACACTTTCCCATAGACACCTCAACACTTCAATGTCATGCTGCTGATTAACAGTCTGTTCAAGGGGAATAAAACCTTAATGAATAAATCTGGCAATATCGGAAAAATGCAATCGTCAACACCTCAGTCATGGCGGCTTGGAAGGAAAAAATCACCGGTTCAATAGTAGAATAAACAGCAGAAATACATACTTGATCAACTCAACATGATGCCACTTGACTGAAGACAGATGATACCTCGTGGCATCTTCAAAAACTACACTCCTATGCTATAGACTGATAATGGTAATTTTTGCCCCCCCCACCCATCTTATATTCTCACCCTTGGAATAATAATAATAATCTGAAGAATTCTTTTGACTCTTTCCCTTTCTGGCATCCCAGAACAGGTTAAGATTGGCCTTTCTTTTGAGGCTCTGATCATGTTTACTTACAAAAGAAATTACCATTTAAATCTGCACTGTGTATTATAATTAATACGTATTGACAACTACTATGCAGCTAGCAATTACATAAAAGCAAGTAATGAATATATAAGTGCCTTTTATTTAAAGGAGACAAATACTGAATGATAGTACTAAACTGATTAAATGCATATTTTATTGATGTGCTGTAACTTTACATTAAATGTTAGTGTCCTGTTAATTTTTAAGTATGCTTCTACCCAGAGTACCAGCTGTATTAGATAGATGTATAGAAAGATGTATATAGCAAAGTTGCTTGGAAATGCTTTTCACATTTGCAAATTTATTCTAGGAACCTAGATAGATAGATAGATAGATAGATAGATAGATAGATAGATAGATAGATAGATAGATAGATAGATAGATAGATAGATAGATACTTTATTAATCGCAAGGAGAAATTCAAAAATATAGTTCACAGATATCTAGGATATACTTTAAAATCAAAGGAAAAAAACTTTATTGTCTGGTCAGATTTTTCTTATACAATATAATATAAAATATCATCTCCATCAAAGCCATCTGTCAGAACCTTTTTTTACAAGCACTTCTGTGAAGTTTTCAGATTTCAACGATTACTTTCATTTCCACTCATATTCTAATGTTCCGCAACAGTGAGTAGGTCAAATGATAGTACTGCTAATGCTAATGAGAGCTGAGAAATGGACTATAAAAAGCCATAAGAACTTCAATTCATTATATTATTAATAGTGTAGTATATTGAATTGTATTACCTCTTAATGCCTTGAGAATACATTAATACCAAATTGAAAAGTTCTGCCTGTTTCATATGCTGCTTAATTTGTTGTGTGTGCATGAAAATCCAGGTTTAAAATATGGGAAGTTTTTTTTTTCTTTCCATATTAGATTATCTACTGTCCTTTGGGTTTAGCATTGTTGTTACCCACTATAGGTCTGCACTTAAATGAAATTTTGTATATTCTGGCAAAATCCCCTACCACCATGGAACACTGATGATTCCATGAAATCTGAAGCAAAGTAAATATTTAACTATGGTTGAAAAAACAGGAATAGACCGAAACATTCAGTGTTTAAAGTTTTGAAAGAACTATCACCATTTGGCATATTAACACCTCCAGATTCATCTTAGCATATCATATTAACAATTCACAGAAGTTTTGCTTACCTTTTTGTAATGACCTAATAAACATTCATTTTGTACAAACCCAGTGCTCCTTGTTCTGCAGAGATACAAAAAAACACCCCCCAGTAATGTTAAAAAATATAAACTTAACCTTAAACAGCCTAACAAAAATCCTGAACTCAACTCAAATTCAATATGTAGTAAGGAAGACCGACCTGATCCAATCTCAATGAATTCAAGCTGTGTCATGGTATTGTTCCTGACATGCTGCTAACTGGTGTGCACATGTATACGAAATCACTTCTTTCATGGGGGCATTGTATCTGACCTCAGTTTCCTTCCTTCTAGATTTGACTTCCATTTCTTCTCTCCCTATGGGGTATAAAAGGCAAACTCCTATCCAGTCAACCTATAAGGAACATTCTGGCAAAGGCTGCAGTTATCCTACATTGAAAAGAGCAGGCAATAAAATATAGGGATGATTGGATACATGGAAGAATACAGACTACTAGACCAAACAACTACTGGACCCATATGCTAGACATTAAGTCTAAGGCATATATTTCTGAACTTCATATGCAGGATTGAGTTGAGTTTCAAGGCTAAGCTTAAAAACAATAATAAATGGAATTAACTACTTTCAGTAGTAGAGAGGTCTATAATTATAGTGAATTCCAGCATATACAATGTAACTGTGGAGGTCATGTTTGTAACTCTAGTCACTGTACAGGTTGTACCTAAACATTCAGCAGCACCACTTTGGCCTTATGGGGTTGTTTATGGAGATGCATTTCCCTTTTTAGCCAAAAGATTTTTAGGTAAACAGCTAAGGCCTGAAAGAATTGTCAAACTAAACAGGAGTGAAGGGTATTCTGAGAAGGCCGAAAGCAAAGCAGAATCTTAGAATGTTTTGTACAGCCAGTCTGTTTCCCACATAGTGCTGCTTTTGATGCCCATGGGAAATATCTATCTTCTCCACAAGGCTTATTCTCACCTGTATAAAGATGGCAGCACTGTGAGGATTATGTATTTTGATTTCTCCAGTACTATCCAACAATCCCTGTTAAGGGGTAAACTCTGAGATATGCAGTTGGATGAGTCTATGGTGTCCTGGATAGTGGACTACAGATAGTCCCCTACTTATGAACTTTTATAAATACAAAAAATGTATCCTTATTTGTTAAAAATTTGCGCTTAAGGATCATTTGCATATCTACAGAGTAATAGTAGCAGGTATGGGAAGATCTTATTTTTGTTATTATAATCTTTATTTCATGTACAATTTTTGTAATTTGTTCACATCATTGTAAATAAAACTGAAAACATTGTTTATATGTCCAAATCCAGAGCTGTCCGAAACTAAACATTTATCTCCACATTCCAATGCATGCTGGACTTACAAACAAAATGGACTTATGAACAGGCTCTCGGAACAGAATCTGTTCGTAATTAAGGGACCGACTGTATCTGCTGGGCAGACCACAATTTGCGAGACTAATGGACTGTGATGTGAGCAACACTGGAGTACCACAAGGAACAGTCCTGTCTCCTTTTCTCTTTTCTTTGTACACCTCTGATTATAAATATAACACCAGGTCATGTCACTTGCAAAAATTCTCAGATGAATCTGCACTAATGAGGTGTATTGGTAAAGGGGATGAGACAAAGTATAGGAGTCAGGTGGAGTACTTTGTTTCTTGATACAAAGGGAATTGTCGGCACCTTAACATCATCAAAACCCAGGAACTGGTCATTGACTTTAATCGCACAAAAACACCACTATGTCCAGTCACTATTCAGGGACTGCATGTAGAGGTGGTGCACATCAAAGACAGGCTGGAATCGTCTCGGAACACTGAGGAACTAAATATGAAAAGACAAAGCAGGCAGTTCTTTCTTTGGATACTGTGTCCCTTTAATATGGAAGTGATCCTTCACCTTTTCTCCAACTCTGTGATGGCCAGTGTGATTTTCTGCACTGTCTTGTGCTGGGCTGGTAACATCACTTCAAGAAAGGCCCACCAAATCTGCACTATAATTAAAAGGGCAGGATCAGTTATGGGACACACTCTGGAACCCCTGGAGGTCATAGCAAAGGAATGAATTAAAACAAAACTGAGTGCCATTATGAACAATGCTGCAAATCCTCTCTCTGACACACTAACACTGAGGACTTTCAGCCAACAAATTATTCAGTAGAAATGTGTCGAGAAACACTACTGGGGCTCCTTTATACCAACAGAAATAAGTCCGCATAATGTCTCAATGTGACAGTAACTTTAATGTCAGACATTTTATTTTCTTTCTTTTTATATCTTTCTTTCTTTTAAATCATTCTGGTGTGTGTTCAGACCATAGTGTGTGTGTGTATATATATTGTGACCGCTGCCTGAGGGAGATGCTTTGGCCCTTCAGAAACCCCTGTTAAACATTTTTTCCAATGGAAAAGAAAGCCACTCTTGCCGCGCAACATGCTTCTTGTGCGGGGCTATGAACATTTAAAAGATCGAGCTGCGGCCATCCTGAGGTCTCTCACTATCCTGTCTCTCTTCTTCCAGGCTCCCTCCGCTCCGGCCGTTGCTGCCGGCTTGTTGTATCCACTTGATGAAGAAGACTTTGTGTTCTTTTGAGCAGGAGTTGGGGCCTGGTGCGTCACATTTGACAGCTGTTCCTTGTGAGGCCAGATCGCCTCTGAAAGAGACTTGTGTTTGTACCTGGCAGAGCAGCAATGAAGTTTCTACTCCTTGGAAAACCTGCTGAACTCTCCTGTGAAATTTTGTGACCCAAGCTTGACAATATATTTACCTGTTTATATATTTATTTATTTTAAAGGCTTATGCAGTAAAAAGCCAAATTACCCCCGGGGACAATGAAAGTTCTATCTGTCTAATAAAGTTCTATCAAATTGACCTTAACCCTGTGTGGTAACTTTACTGTATTTTGAGAATGTGTGAAAATATTAGGTGCTTTGCTAGCAGATAGTAAGTCAGGTGTGTCAGGTTAGTTTTAGGCAAGAAGATGGAAAGTCAGTGGCTACCTTTTTCACTTTAGTTTTAGTTCAGTTAGTGCTTTGTCACAAGAATTGAGTATTTGGTTCATTTGCTGCTTTTCTGACACTTTGAAACAAACCATGGACATTTAAATTGAACTTGCTTTCAGCTGGATACCTGTAGAGGAGATCTGTCCTAAGCAAGAAATCTTTCTTTTCACTTTGCAATTAATGACACATAATCATTTTGGAGCCAATCCCAAGCCCAGATGAATGGAAAAGGTTTATCATCAGACTGTAAAAATCATGGTGAATCCTATAAAAAGATTGACCTCACATTGAAATAGAAGAAGAGGAAGAAGAAGAATCAATAACTAGGGAAATGGGTCATCTGAGAACTGTCATCTGAGACTGAATGAAAACTACATGAAGATTGCAGAAACCCACTCAAATTGTATAATTCTTTGTATTGCTTATATTTGCTGCTATTGGTTATTGTGCAAATAAATATATAAGTAAAATTTTAAACTCAGTGTCTCTGTCCAATTATTTTTATTAGCCAGCTGAGTGCTGATTCTTCATTCTTTGTTTAGCTGGAGTTCCTTAAGTGCACAAAGGACGCTTTGTGTAATCTTCTATTGATGGTAAACATGGTTGTAGTAAAGGAACGAAAATAAAAGACAGACCCAGTCAACAATCAGCCTGCTATGATAGGTTTCTAAGATTGAATTTGTGGGCTACAATAATGACAGTGAAATAGGTAAGAGGTTACAAGTTACAGCTATATAGCTGGGTTTGAAATTTCTTCATATTCCCCATTGAGTAAATAACCTAAGAGGTTGTGTTGGATCTTTTTGTGTTAGCTTAGGTAATCTAACATCATGATATAACACAATGGAATTAGGTCAGCTGAGATTTCCAAACTTGGTAGTAGATATTAAAAGAGTACAATGTTGATATCTGCAGCCCATTACTAAATATAGGTAGCCTAAGGGCATGTAAGTGCAGTAAAAATGTTTCATGTTTACATTTGATCACAGAGCAGTTGGAAGGCGTTTTGCCCTGGGGGTCCTGAAAGTTTGGTAAGCATACCTGGCCCTGCAAATGAGTCATGTCTCCTGAATTTAACAACTGGGAGTCTTACAGGCTGATTTTTGCCAGTTCTTCAGAAATGTCAGGAGGTGGGTATAAAGCTTAACATTTAAGTAGTTGCAGCCTACCTGTAACATAAACATTCAAGTTCAAGTTTATTGTCATGTGTAACAAATACACAGAAATACTTACTTTCATATCTAAAAAATGTGAGTTTTTATTCTATATGGTCTTCATTTGTACTTCCTATGTCAATTTTGATTATTTTAGTGCTGTCATTTTTTTATTCTTATTTTTATTAATATATCTACCAATATTTACTTTTCACAGGTGTTGTCAATTTTGTGGTATGGTGGTCTTCCCAGAAGAGACATGTTGTTAGATCATCACCAGGAGAGTATTTAAGACACTGCCACACTGCACCCAGCATCCAAAATTGAAGTTTGAACAAAGCTTTGATTTCAATTTTTGTTGAAAGTTTTGGACTTTGGTATATCTGTATTGTTTTTGTTCCCTGGCTTTTGACCACTTCCTGTTTTTGATCTTGACTGTTTATTTTTTTGATCAATTTGCCGTCAGACTGCGTTTTCTTACGAAGCAGTATAGCATGTCCGACCAGCAGCCTACTTTCTACTATCACGATCAGCAAGTATTACTAGTCAAACATGGACTCTACCTCAAAAGTAATGTGTTCAAAAATAACTAAAATTACATTACACATATCAGGTAATTTTTTACAGTAAATACACTACTAAATTTAGTTTTAGAAGACTGGATTCATAACACTCAATTATCACATCAGATGTTTAACCAAATATTAGAAATATGGAGATATCTGGTGCGGTGGAGTTTGATTCCACTCAAGTGACAGTGTGACTTCTCTACTAATTCATCCCTAAGTGTGCTTCACACAAACTACAAGCACAAACTGTAAACACTTGGAGTATAATGATGCAATAAACAAATTAAAACTCTTACATGCTGTTCTTTTGTACATCTGTAAAATTTCCATAAAATAAGTTGAAAATAAAACTTCTTACAACTTTAAGCCCTGGTACTAAAGTGAAAACAGAGTGTTATGAGTGGACAGGTCAGACTATGTAAAACACCGCCATGCTTACTTATTATGCCATGGATTTGAGTTACATCTTCTTTTTAATTAATAGTTTAATTAATAATTATTTTCTTATGACAGTGATGTCTCCACAGTGCTATTTTGTGTTTTAATTTGGATGGTCATCGCCATTTTGTGACCATTTTGCATAGATGTTTACAGTTGCTGTGCCTGTTGCTGATCAGTGATGCAGAGGTCCCATTATGGTGTCATCTTGCTCCCTCTATAAGAGATGATAACATAAAAATTATGTTATCCTAATATTGGTTTGTTTCTAGTAATGAGTAAAAACAAATTTTATTATAGTGTGACTTAGGTTCTCCTTGTTTGCTGTTTGTAATGCAGGGTTGCCACTAGGCTGTTTCTAGGCAAGATGTCCAGGAGTGTGCGAAGTGTGATATAATTACCACAACCGTATTATCATCAGTGTCATTCGCTCTTTTTCTGTCCTAGTTTGTGACTCATTCATAACTTAAAACTCTAGCGTCATTGTAGTTAAAGATCTCTCTTAGTATGAAATGTTTACTATTCTTCCACTTTGATTCATGTTTCATGTTTTGGCATCGGCAACATGAAATATTCTGTTATTTGACTCTTTTTCTATGATAGAAAGCTGTTACCGTGGACTGTATAAACTTGCATGCGAATTTAATAAAAATAATGTTAACATACACCGGATTTTCTCATTACAGTATTCAGCTAAATTTTTCCAAGATAACACACAGACTTAATCAAAATATAACGATATGATCTGTTAAAAAAGTGCAATTCATAATTCAGGACAATATCACGACAGTGCAAAATGCGATGTGCATAGTCATAATTCATGTTGATGTCAGGTCAGCGGGTTATAATTAGCAATACATGTTTTTGTGCATTAATATTTGGACTATGGAATGTTTTCAGAGACATACATGTACGCAATTTGACCTTGAAGAGGGATTTTAAAATGGTTCCTCTTAGAAGCATCTCAAATATACATATATATACTGGAGAAGATAACTTGACAAATCTGCTGGAACGGGACACGCGGACCTCAAAAGTGGGACCCCCTTACACGCGGGGCCTGGGGTGGTCGCCCCACTTGCCACCCCCAAATGCTGCTCTTGCCTGCTTCTAGCTTTAATTCTGTAAAGGGGGTTGGGTCAAATGATTGCTATTGAGCAAGACAAGGAGCAACAATTTTTTGACCGCTTTAGTTGGATATAATTACATAGGTTTCAAGTAAAGGAAATAGCATTTTTGGAAATATGTTTGGCCAAGCATAATACATTTGTTACATTCTTTCATCTGCCTGTGTTTTGTAATAAAGTTCTTTAAATCACATGGAAGATTTTCTGAGTAGATTAACGTGTCAGAACCTTCGGTCCTGCTCAACTGGCACTTAACAGGGAGTTGCTGTTATATGGTCTTCCCATTGTTTATTTGAGTCTCATTTTCCTGGTTTCAGCCTTAACTTGTCATTAGTATTATGTTTTATCTCCTGATTCTATCCTACTTGAAACTGCTGCTACCCTGTGTGGTCAGTACAATTACCCGATAAAGACGAGATGATCTTGCAGTATGTTATTCCTTTGGTTGGTAATCTGTTTCCATTCTCATTAGTCATAGTTAATTTCTTATTCAAGTAGGTCCAAGTAAAAGGTTTGTTTGGTGGTTTCTGACTTCTTTTGACTTCAGTTCCTGATTTATGTTTTGCCCTTTCAATTCGTGGTTCTCTGTTTGATTTCAGTCTCCCATTTTTGATCCATTCCTGTTCCTTACTATGTCTAATGAGGCATCTCCTGGTCTTGTAATGCTCACAAAAATCATTAAACACGTTGCAGGTCTCTTAACTTTAGCATTAGTATTTTTGGCTTTTGATCTTCCTTGTTTTGACTATGCCTGGGTCTTCTGTTTTGCTATTCAATTTTCATGCCTTTTTCTGGAATATGACTGCATTGCCTTCTCCTTGATTACATTTTTGCCTTTCCACTATTTCTACTTTTCCCTTCCCAGGTAGAATCCATAAAAATCTAAGATTCATTTCTCCTTAACTGTTTTCGCATGTAGTGTCGGTTATGCATCATTACAGCTTAGGATAATAAAGATCAAAATGTTTCTTAAGAACTAGTTAATGTTCGAGAATTTAATCTGATAAAACTATACTATTTGCTTCTATTTGTTCTACTGGGCTTACTGCTTCCACTATGGACTACATGGAAACGTCAGCCTGAACTTGGCAGCAGGGGATGTTTAAAACTTCTAATTCAGATACAGATGAAAACCTGGCTATATGATTTGTACATTTGCTTTTTTATTATTTATTTTTTGACACTTGTACTTTTTTTCTGTTGGGTTGAATTGGATGAACAGGTCCCTGTCTGTAGCTGCATGCATAAATGGACAGTTTGATAAATGACTGCACATCTATAAACAGTTTTTGAGTGTATGCAGGCAGCGCAATTGAGAGGACATGTGGGTATATAGATTGGAAAATATTTAAATCCTTTATTTGTGTAACCAGTTTCTGTAAGGCATTTACATAAAAAATGGTGTCACTTACCCCGTAATTGACATAAAGGCTCACAAACTGTAGCCATTACCTTGCTGCGGGCAGGAAAGGAATGCCTCTTGAAAATAACTTTAAAGGCTTTTTTTTTTTGCTTTCAACAGGCCACAAAACAGCTAGCTAAATAAATAATTTCTGATGGAAAATAATTTATATTAATATATGTTATTTAATAATTTACTGTTTAAACTTGTGGGTTGTCCTTTGTGGATTAATTTAATTGGTCTCCCAGAGAAAACTGCATTCACTAAATAAGCAAAAGGAGACGTTGGATGACTTCTTCATTTTTTATTTATAGCATGTTCTCAAAGCATATGTGATGATGATGAATGATTGTCTGAAGTTTTAAACACATTCATTACACAAATTAAATGAAAGGCAGTTTGTAGTCTTCAGAGACACATCTTTATGGAAGTTTGTGAGGCAGCCATAATATTTTCAAATGGATGACCAATTGCTTCAAATGAGAACACCTCACAAAATTTAGCAATAAAATGTACCAAAGGGGCATGTTTTACCTGATCATGATTCTGGATAGTCAAAACACACTATGCCATGTCAAATATTAAAAACAATGAGAGTTTGTTCCTTCAACCATCTTTTTGGAGGCAGAAAGTGAAGGACAGTAGAAGGGAAAACTTTAAAAATGTTATTCTGGCAACCATTTATTTTCATAATATCAGGAATTTTCAGCTATTATGGTAAAACTAAAAAAAAAATAAGTTTAAAAAATTAGATAAATTAAAAATAAAAACACATCAGCAGGCTATTTTGCCACTTTGCATACTCTTTTGTCAAGCCACCAATAAGCTTTACCTGCTCTTCAGCAGAGACGCATCCAACTCCATAATTGCACAGTTTATATCGCTTCATCGCTAAATAACCTTCCAAACTATAAATGGTTTGTCTACAACAACATTCTGCTCAGAGATGTAGACCTAGTGAATCTCTCTGCCAGTGCACAAAGAAAGATTTTATTTTCAAAAGGTGTTTCTCTCTAGTATGTGAAATAAAAGTTAAAAAATTGTAAACACCTGAGAAATAAGCTGACGTGTTTTCAGTCAGGTTTTGCTGACCATAAGGTATTTCAAATGATAGTTTCATTGAACAGTACATCTCAACTTCAACATTTTGAATTATATACACTAATTGGAAAGAAAACTAGTAGCCTGTCCCAACTGACATCAGTCCACATGTGCACCTGTATTTTGAGGTCAGTGTGTACCGCTGGATCAGCTGCTGTATGTGCACTTCTGGGCTTAGTCACAATTACTTCTAACTGGTGCTCGCTTATAAACAGATTGAAATTCTGTAAGGGATTATCGACATCTGACACATATGTCTTGTGCACTGGAGATCAGTTTGGAAAGACACCCAAAGCTCTTGTTTCTCCACATATAGTCAGAAATGGCATTAGAGTTCACCATTTGAACACGGTTGTCATCTCTATGTGCTTCACCATCACTAGACCTGGAATATACTGTATAATGAGGTCACTGGCCAGCTCTAAAGAACTGTCATTAACATGACGAATCACTTTCTTCTTCACGTGCTTCATATTTTGAAGGGCCTATCTGCCTATCCCACTGCTGCAAACACCATCTCAAATGCAGCTGTTCCCTGGAAACAAGTTAACTCAAGGACAATAGTGTGCGTGTGGCTAGCCTTGGACAAATTGCCTCAAAAATAACAGTAATGAGGATAAAGTGGACATGATCAGCCAGTCTAGAGGAAGGAATATTTCTTTGAAAAACAAAGGACAAATATTTTTCATACTAGTTGATTTTTGAGGCTCCTGTAGCCCATGTGGCCCTGGACTGCATCCTAAGTTAGCCCATACCGAAGTCCAGCTGGGTGCCATTTTGTTTGTGAAGCATTTGGTGAGCAGTACTTACTTACTTACTTGCTTATGCCCTCCGCCCCTTCCGGGGTATAGGCCGCCAAAGGTAGATCTCCAGAGATTTCTGTCCTGGGCCATTCTTTCTAGTTGACTCCAGGTGTAGCCATCCTTGTGATGTCTGCCTTGAGGTCGCGTCGCCAGGTCTTTCTTGGACGGCTTCTCTTTTGCTTTCCTTGGGGGTTCCATCTAAGAACCTGTCTGGTGATGCTAGTTTGCGGTTTACGTAGGGTATGCCCTATCCATCCCCATCTTCTCTTTCAGATTTCTGCTTCTACTGAAGGTTGGCAGGTCCTTCCCCATAGGTTGGTGTTACTGATGGGGTCTGGCCAGCGAATGTGGAGGATCTTTCTGAGACAGGTGTTGATGAATGTCTGGGTTCTTCGGGTGGTGGTTTTGGTTGTCCTCCAGGTTTTGGCCCCGTACAACAGTACTGATTTCACATTGGCGTTGAACTGACATATCTTGGTGGTCAAGGTCAGTTCTCTAGAAGCCCAGATGTTCTTGAGCTGGATGAATGCAGCTCTTGCTTTGCCGATCCTTGCCTTGACGTCTGTATCTGAAAAGTAGGTACAGCAAGTTTACTGATGCTTCCAGGTCTACTTTCAGGGCTTCTGCTGGTATGTCGTCAGGTCCGGCTGCCTTCCCGTTCTTCATCAGGGTGATGGCCTTCCTGATCTCTTCCCTGGTCGGCTTACCGCAATTGATGGGAAGATCTTCGTTGGCTGTGTTGATGTCTGGAGGGTTTGGTGGTACTGGTCTATTCAAAATCTCCTCAAAACATTCAGCCCATCTATTCATCTGCTGCTCTAGTCCTATGATGACCTTTCCCTCCTTGTCTTTGACAGGTCGCTCTGGCCTGTTGTACTTTCCAGATAGTTTCTTAGTTGTGTCATACAGCTGTTTCATGTTGTCGTTGTACACTGCCTGTTCTGCTTCAGCTGCTAGTCCATCTATGTAGTCTTTCTTGTCCTTCCTAATGCTCTTCTTCACTGCTCTATGGGCTTCTGCATATTCCTCTTGGGCCTTGGCTTTTGATGCCCTAGTCCTGTTGTTGTTGACTGCCGCTTTCTTCTGTTTTCTCTCTTCTATCTTTCCCAAGGTCACAGCTGTGATCCACTCTTTGTGATGATGTTTCTTCATTCCAACCACTTCTTGACAGGCTGTTCTCAATGTCTCTTTTACTGCCTGCCAACTGATCTGTACACTACTTCCTTCCTCTTCCTGGTGCAGTTCTTGTAGCACCTTAAACTTGTTCTTCAACTGAAGTCCAAACTCTTCCCTGACACTTCATCTTCAGCTGCATACTGGCTACTACTAGGTGGTGGTCGGAAACCACATCTGTTCCTCTTCTAATACTAACGTCCTGAAGGGATCTTCTAAATTTCTTACTAATGCAGATGTGGTCAATCTGGTTTTCTGTCAAGTTGTACAGTGATACCCAAGTGCTTTTGTGGATCTGCTTGTGAGGAAAGATGCTACCTCCGATGACCAGGTTATTAAGCGCACACAGTTCCGTAAATCTCTCTCCATTATCGTTCATACTCCCAGCCCGTGGATCCCCATGACTTGTTCATATCCTGTGTTGTCGAATCCAATCTTGGCGTTGAAGTCTACCATAAGGATGACGATGTCTCTGGCTCGAAATGTCTCTACAGTTTTCTGCAGTCTGTTGTAGAACCGGTCCTTATCTTCTTCATCAGAGTCATTGGTTGGATGACGTTGAGTTTTATGTTCTTGTGTTTGGTTCTGAAGGATGCTGTGATGATCCTGGGGCCGTGTGCCTCCCATCCAATCAGTGCCCTCTGTGCTTGTTTGGACAACATGAAGCCTACTCCCTGCTTATGGGGTGCATTTCTCTCTTCATGCCCGGAGTACAGCAACAGCTCTCCTGTCGTTAGTTTTCTCTGTCCGACTTGTGTCCATCTGGATTCACTGATGCCCAGCATGATCAGGTTGTTTCTTTCTCATCCCGGCAGCTACCTGTGCCGTCTTGCCTGTCTCGTACATGGTCCTGATATTCCATGTACCATGTCAGGGATGCCAGGGGCAATGACCCGGCCGGGACGCCGTGAGGGACCGGATGTGGGTCTGCGCCCACCCTGGATCACGTGGGGGCCGCCTTCCTGGTTGCTTTGGGGGCCACGGGTTAAGGGCATGGAAGCCCCACCCTGCAGGGGCCCGTGGTCACTGCCAGGAGGCGCCCCAATGCCTTGGGGACCTGTTCCCTCAGCACTTCTGCCACACCAGGAAGTGCTGGGGGGAAGATTAGGAAGGACACCCGGAGGGCTGCCGGGAGAACAGCCGGCACTTCCGCCACGCTGGGGCGTGGCCAACGAGGGAATGCCGGGAGCCACCTGGAGCTCATCCGGGAGACTATAAAAGGGGGCGTCTCCCTTCATTCAGGGCTGGAGTCGGGTGGAAGAAGGACAAGGCACGAGAGAGGTGTGGAGGCGACCCGAAGAAGGCATTTGTGGCCAGGACTGTGTGTGTTGGGGATTTGTGCATTGAACTGGGTCTGAGTGACCATTTAACTGTAAATATTATTGTAAATAAACACGTGTGGTGGTGAGTAACAACATGTCCGCCTGTCTGTGTCCGGGTCAAGTCCACAACCAATAAGGGTTCTCCTGGTCGAAAGAAGGGTGGTCGGCTCGGTGGTTTCCTTTCGGCTTTCATCATCTAGCGTCAAGCATCTCCGAGTTGTCGGAGATCCTTCATCTTCCAGGAAGTTAGTCTCTGTTTCTCTTTTTGGCGTTTCTATAGCATTGGGGTTTTACGGGGTGGGGTTGCTAGTCCAATGTCCAACCCTCCTCCTTTTTCATACGGGCTTGGGACCGGCAATGGCGGAGTACTTTCTCTATTAGATCATTGTCTTATGAAAGTATGGCAAATCACTGCCATCTTTGACAACATTTAGAATGGAATAATTTAAAGTGAAATAAGAAAATCAAGATGAAAAAAATGTTAGAAAATGAAAATTTAATTTAAAAAGAATTCATTAAGTAAAAAAAGTACCGTATGTCTTACGCATACAGCACTTGGCAGTTCTGATTTTTTTTTTCTTAATTGCTTCTTAGTGCTTGAAGCTTTGCAAATTGGTATAACATTAGCTTTCATGAAGGATGTCACTATTTCTATATTGCGTTTATGTCAGAATATTGTAACACTGTGAGTTTTTTGAAAAGAACAGACACCAAAAAAGAAAATTCCTAATAAAACATTTATGTAATTACTGTTGACATAAAATAAAAACATTTTGCTTCTGCTAGCTTTGCCAGCTTATTTTGTTTTAGTTTTTTTTTTTTTAGTGGATGTCCCAAAGAAGGCCAATATCATTCTTTGTGTCTTCATCCATGTTGATTCCTGATTCAGAGTCAACTACATTTTGTCTTACCTTATCAAATGTTCCTTTTATATATATATATATATATATATATATATATATATAT
>JANRMT010062849.1:18443914-18507996 GCA_026402145.1 Polypterus bichir lapradei
AATATTTTACACCTTTCGACAACCGCCAATGCCTCTTAAACATCTTACATTCACAGGTGACGATTTCAGTAGTGGACACTTTGATGTTTATGAATGTTTAAACTCTCAAAAGCTGGATGTGATTTTATCGATTAAACCGGTTGTGTGCTTACAACGCTTGACAGATGCCAAATGTCACTTCAACACAACAAATCCTGCAAATACTGTCGTAATTGAAACAAACCATAAAACTCAAACCGATTATGACAATCCAAGCTGTGAGATTTGAAACAAGATTACTGTTCACATGGCCAACTGTAAGTTACATGCTCAAGAGTAAGCTCAGTGCACAGCTTGGTCATGTTACAACCGGAGGGCCGAACTGACAACATGGTATACAAAGAGATCCTTAACAAATAATTATTGGCATATTTTCCCTCAGTTTAAAAAGGTTTAATTTTCTTCTTAATAAAAATTTTAATGCAGTACTTCGCTGCTGCAAAGCGCGGGTATTTTGCTAGTATTATATAAGTCAATGTTCGTGATTCTATATTGTCATACAGTACAATTGGTTGTATTACAATACATTGTAAAATATATTCTGTGATATCAGTAAAGTTTAATTTACACTGAAGTACTTGATAGATCATTCCTTACTAATTTTTTTCTTGAGCTAAAGTTTCAATTTATCCGTGTGGACAAATAAACTTTGTTCATTCATTCATTCTATCTATCTATCATAGACAGTCACCATCACCTCAATTTAAGAATAATCGTCTAGCAAGTAGGAGATTGTCCACAAATAATACTAATTTCTATGACAATTCCACTGCATACTAAAGTTCAATCAAATACTTCTCAAAGCTGGGAAATTTACATTGGAAAATGACTATTGACAGCATTTTACTTACTTCTTTTTATTTCATTTGAAAAATAAATACATTTTCTGGTAATATAAAACATTGATTAGAAACTAAATAATAATGAATCTTGTCTTTGTTCATCCTTTATTTCTTCTGTCCTTATAGGAGAGAGCAATTCAGAGTTGTTAACCATCTGCTTAGCAATGAGTTAAAAGCAGTACAGCTTTTCAGAATTAGGTAATATTAGATGCCGGGTACCTCGGGGAGCAGGTTTGGGAGTGGTACACTTCCCAACTGATATAAATGACCTACATTAAAATGTAATAAAGTGATGAAATTTTCAAATGACATTAAACTAGGTGAACTGACGTACACCCAGGAGTCATCAAAATCATTATAGATAGACATGAAAAGAATTTAGTATTGGCAGATATTTGACAATTAGGTTTGTGCAAATAAATATAAATGTTGATATACAAAAATATAAAGATAATAAATACAATTTATGGCTTAAGAGGAGGATTTTGAAGTCCTGGTAGACTCATCACACTCCACAACCTTACAGTATGTAAAGATCAAGTGACTAAGAAGGCTAATAGGACGTTAGGTCACACACAGCTCATGATAGACTGTATGCATCAAGGGAGGTTATTTTCTAATTTTTTTTGAGACCTCATCTAAAGTATTGTGTGCAGCTTTAGTCTCCATACATTAAAGATGTAACAACACTAGACAAGAGTTTGGAGGTGAGCTACTACAATGATCTTAGTGAAATGAGCTATGAGGGAGAATTTGAACATTTACAACCTATGTAAACATAAATTAAGTGGTGACACCACAGAAATGTTTAAAATTATGAAGGGTCCAGCTGTTTTCACAGTACAAAGCATAACAGATACAAGGAATAAGTAGCTCAATGGTGCATTTGAATAGTATACATTAATAATATTTTGGACACTTTCAGAATTGAACTTTATAATGCACAACTTGAGTGAACAGAGATGGAAAAGCAATGATGGGCTGAATGGCCTCTCCTAACTGGTATGTGAAGGGCACCATTATTATTACTATCTATAGTTGTCTTTGCTGTTCGCTTTATTCATTTTCAGAGCTTTTTCCAAGCAGGTGCAAACCCTGGGCATTACAACCTCCTCACTTAAAAATTCAGTATCAATAAATGACATTGCTTTGTTCTTTAATATACAGTAAGAGAAGAAAAAACATATAGAATGACTAAGACAGGTTGAAAGATAAAAAACATCTGCCTCATCTGACAATATTAAAAAAAACCATGAATTTCTGAATCTACAATTATGTTCATGTGAGAAGGCACCTCTTTCAATCAGGCCTATTCAGTTTAAGTCCTTGGGGTTTCGGCGCCTTTCAGCTTCCATTCCATCCTAGCCACTCAATTACTATAACTGATCTGATTATTTCATCACCTGCTGCATATGAATTCTGGGCTGTTATCCTGTTAACAAACAAGAAATGTCCTTAACTAAATTTGCATTTAAAATAAAACTTTTTTGATGTTCACATCAATAATATCTACAATGTGTTTTTTTTTCCATCTTCGGAATATTACTCATCTGAGACTCTCTTCATTCTTGCCTGACTCAATAAAAACTCATTCATGCCTTGGCTTCATCAATATTTCATTACTTTAATGCAGCATTTGTTAGTGTCAGTTCAAAGGTTACATCATGTGAAAAGCTGTACTGATGTAGAACTAAGAGACAAACAAAAATATAATTATATTCCCTTTCCCTGCCCTTCAGTATTATCTGCTCAGTTCCAATGTAAAATGTTGATCTTCTTCTCAAGTGATAAACATGTACGCAACTGTGGACCAAAATAGCTGAGTAGATTCAATTAATTGCAGGATCTGAAGCTGATAAATATCGATCCATCCATATTGAATCAGAATCTGAATCAGTTTCTCCACTACAGTGTGGATAGGAGTTAGAATATTCTGCACCAGTCACAGGTCACACTTATTCACACACATGACCATCAGTTGACCTAACAAATATATCTTTGATATAAGTGATGAAAACAAACATCACAGTGAGGATGATCAAACTCACATAATACAATACAATACAATTAATTTTTGTGTAGCCTAAAATCACACAAGGAGTGCTCCAACGGGCTTTAACATGACCTGCCTTTTGACAGCCCCTCAGCCTTCACTCTCTAAGAAGACAAGGAAAACGCACCCCCCAAGAAAAAAAAAACCCTAGTATGGAAAAACTGCAAGAAACATTGGGAAAGGTAGTTCAAAGAGGGACCACTTTCCATGTATGTTGGGCTTGCAGTGGGTGTCAAAAGAGGGGGTCAATACAATACACATACCTCTAAAAGAACACAAGTAATCCTCCATACAATGTAATAGTGCAATAGAAATACTACAAGTACAGAGCAGAATTCAACAGTAGCTGATAATACATAATATGATTTGGATTTGTTCAGAGTCCTGAAGACCTCAGCCATCAAGCTGCCTCCCCCTATTGGCCATTCCAATCTGAGTCAGCCCTGGGCCAGCCAATCCAATGAAAGACAATAACCATGGCTGGGAACTGAACCCAGATCCTTGAAGATTTGAGGCAATAATACTAACCATTATGCTACCTTTCTGTTTCTGTTTATATTAAACACCTGTAAAGAGCCCACCTGAATGGGGAGGTGGGACATTCCACTCAATGACCAAATAATTCAAAGAAATTAACAACCAGCTGTTTCTTGATTATAGTCCTGCTGTATAATATGCACCATCAATTGCATGGCTTTACACTTTTATGCAAAATAATTAGGTAAAAACTAAAACTTTGATCATAATGTCCATTAGACAGCACATACATTCACCACAGCATCATTTCATCAGGTATCTTACTACCTATGTCTGAAGCTTATAAAGTCAGGCATAAGTAAGATTAGGACTGCAGTGTGCTTTATGCTGTCCTGGCCAGGAGGCCTTTTGGCACACTTCCTGGCTGAGATGCCAGGTGTGTTAATGCCGGAGAGATACCTGAAAGTGACTTTTTAAAGGATGACATAAGCATAATGAAAGATGAATGGGGGAGGCTTAATAATAATAATAATAATAATATAATCTAGTATGAATACAGGTTGATAGACAACATGGGAGTGAGGTGCAATAACTACACAGGTTAGCAGCTGTTTTGAAAAGAATTAGAATCAGGATTAAAGGAACAGTTCAAACTACCCAAGGTCAACTACTGGGAAATCAAGAACCTGGAAAACAAGCAATGCTCTAATTCTAGTCAGTGAAGATAGCAAGATGTCACTGTGGCAGGATGTACCCTAAATTGCTCTGTGTACCCATAAGTACCAAGTGAGGTGGGCGCTTCAGGTATGATGCTGTGAGCAGCATAGATGCATGTGTGTGAGTGTGTGTTGGCTTTCTGGAGTTGTTAAGAAAGGGGCACTGGGGAGAGGAATGCCAGCGAGAAGTAAGTGAGATGGGCTGGAGTTAAGAATTGATAATTGATAACTGCTAGAGTAGGAGGACTGTGGTTCTCTTTGATGACTGTGGTTATTAACACAGAGTATGAGAGTGAAGAGGTTGAGGGTGAAGGTAAGGATGGGGGGTGAGAATGAGGAGGAGTTTCCGCAGCACAGTATTCTGAACTGCTTACTACGAGAGACTGAGCAGGGAGGAGAAGGCAAAATTCAGTCCCTGAGCAGCATGAGGGCTGGGCGATAAGCACGTGATCTGAGAGAAAGGGAAAACAACAAGAAAAGAGAAGTAACATGGAGATCAGAGATGGTAAGACATGGGTGATGACACCTTGTTTCAGGATTGGACTGACCGCTATGTGAGGGAGGTGTGGAACCACTCATGCTTGAAATGGGATGATACTTCTGGTCTTGGTCCAGTTACTTGGCCTTGTATGACTTTTTTTAAAACTGAAGCATATGTGTTGTTTAGGACTCTTTTTTTAATTATTTTTGATCTGTTATCGAATTGTACACTGGAGTGGACTGTTTGATTGTTTGAATTTTAAAGTTCACAATTTAGAAAAGACAGCATTATTTCTATTGTTTTGGGACTGGGTAAATGCATTAGTCCCCCCATCTATCAGATGTACCTTGTACAGGCAGGCACAGCAGGACATTAGGTTAATTTTCTGTTGTTTATTTGTTCATTTGTGTTCTCCTTTGAGGGTAAACCCTCAGTTGCAATTTTATTTTGTCAGCAAAATACTCTTCAAAGCACAAAACAATATAAAAAAAAAAGTTGTGAGGCCTGTAAAATAGAGCCAAAAAGCAGGCCATAATCTCTACTAACCTGCCCAGATAAGGGTCACTCCCAGGCAGCATGAGTGCGTTCTCCAATGGCTGTCTTCATTTCACACAAGGCCAAAAGAGACTTTTGCTTCAAATATTCTAAAATAATGGCAAAGAAATAAATTCCAAAGAAATATTCAAAATATCTTACAAGGGAGGGGATTACCGTTAACCCCAGCTTTGTCTAAGAAAGGACAATGAAAAGAATCCTTATTAAAAAAAGTATTTAGCAAATATAATTGACGATATACACAAAATATGTAAAAATACAGTATAAAAAGTTAAAAACTCTTGCCTACAAGGTAGTCCATAGTGAACAATCCATAGGAACCTTGGCTTAAACATGACGTTTTGTGTAATCGTTTTGGGGTTTAGGGTTTGCTCTGCAGCACATTCAGAAGTGCGAATGTGCTGCACAGGTTAAAGTGCTGAACTTGAAGTCATAAGATCAATGGAACACACTCCACTATTCAAACTCGGTGGAACTGAATAGCTTGTGTTCCCCTTCTTTGCTCCAGCTCTACAGGAAAAATAGTATAATGCAGTTTTTGTCATACACTTTATGATGACATTCACCTTGAAAAGTACTATATAAAATAAAAACAATGTCCTGGGGTTATAACATACCTTGCATGTAATGTACAAAAAAGTAAAAAAAAAACATTATTAATTTGAAAGGAGCTAATTTTCTCATTAAATTGTAATATGTTTCATTATTATTGTCTTAACATTTAATTTAGTTTAATTCATTATTGAACTGAAGCAAATGGAGTTTAATGTCTTTCTTTCTCCCGAAGGTAATTGTAATGTATCCGTTATTGTTTTTTAATTCTTGGCAGTTTGAAGTTTGTTTGCACTGCTAATGGATTCTTACAACATAAAAGTTATTGCTAATACTATATTTTTTTCTCTCAAAGTAATAAAGTTTATTTATTTATTGTACTGCTTGTTCTCACAGAAATGAAGAATTAAAGTGTCTAGGGGCTCAGTACAGTTTCACAAGCCTTTTTGCTGTATGCTAATCACTGTTGAAAGTGATGTCGCTAGAGTCTCTCAGTGAGATTTTGTGTGTCATCGGCATCCTGTTGTCATTACTAATTGTTTCATTCAAAAATCATCAAAGGAAATTGGTCTTCACAGTCAGAAGAAAATTGAAATTGGGTCTAAATAGGATTACTGGCCCCACCCACTAAGGAGTGAATAAAATCAGGCAAAATGCACTCATGACATACTGCAGTAATGTGCAAAGTGTATCAGTCACAGGCACAGGCACAACAGTAAGCTGCTCTGCAGAGGCAAATGAAAAATGACAATCCATTAAGGTACAGGTGGAGATTTATTTGTAACATTCTAGTAAAGGGAAAACCAGACATGCTATTGAAATGAAATCAACACAACAGAGCAATAATGGCTGCTAGTTTTCAATACCATCAAAGACAACTAAAATTCAATCATCTTGATTAGTATAGTGTCTATAAAAAGTATTCAGCTCTTGGAAGTTTTCACATTTTATTGATATTCAACATTGAATAACATGTCACAAAATGCATGTATAGTATGTCTATTATGCATGTCGAAGGACCACCTCGCAGGCTCAGTTGAGATATGAAATAACCCATGAGACAGTGATGGAGCACTATTGCTAACACTGTCATCTCCTTCTTTTTCCACGGTACCAAAAAGCTGCCCAGTGAGAGCAACTGACCCTGCCTCTTCTGGTTCAGACACTATAAAAACCCTGGCCTCATGGAAGGAGGCGTCATTACTGGCATGACTCGCTGTGTGGAGCTCTGCTAGCACAGGTGAAGGGCGGTCCTTTTGTTTTGTCTTTTTCTGACTTTGGACCATAAACAGAAAGATCCAGTTGTCTCTTTTGACAATGATCAACAGGAAAACCCTTTAATGTCAAAGAGAAATCAGATCACAGTAAAGTGATATAAATTAATTACAAATATAAAACACAAATTAGCTAATCATGAAAGTATATATAATTTAAATTAAATGATCACTGGTGTAGCCAGTTATATGAACTCAAATAATTAGATCAATGGAGATCGCTTGTCTGTAGTCAAAGGCTTTCAGTTGATTGAAGTATACATGCACCGCTTTCAGGATGGGCCAGCTTGTGAGTCAGGATGGTAGCCTTACCTATATAAAGAACACAAATTGAACACAACAAATAATTCTGTGACAAGTCATTTAAAAAACAGTGATGAGCAGACAAAGCCCTTTTAATATTTCTGAGGCTTCTTCCTGACTCTGTCGGAAAATGATCCTAAATTTTGGAGATTTGAACATCATAACATCTTGTGGAAAACCATTGCAGACATTCAGCGGAAGACGCTCACTTAAAACCTGTTGTTGATTTCATTGTTTCAATCCAACATGTACACCAAAACACTAATAATGCCCTGTGTTCATATTTTGATCATATGATAATCATGCTGTCATTAAAATATTGTAATAGATGTATGTTAATATGTGTGACAATCTTCTACAATAACAGTGTGAGTTGATTTTACCTTAATAGATTAATTTGACATAACATTTATTTATTTATTGAGATTTTGTTAAAAGCCAAATTTCTCCTTGGGGGACTAATGAAGCATCTATCTATTGTGAGGCACGGCCGGCAGCTCAACCTGGCCGGGATGCCCAATGGATGGAAAGATGGGGGAAGCAAGCTTTTCCAGGACACTGCCTCTCCCAAAACGTTAGATGGCAGCTCCCCTGCGGCCTCATGTATAAATGGTGGTACACACAAAAATGTTGCGTACAAACATTTCCACGCTCAAATCGCGAAGTATAAAACCTAAACTTGCCTTAAAGCCACGCACATTTTCACGGTAGCTCCAAACCTGGCGTACGCAAGTTTTCCGCTTGGTTTTGAAAACTGGCGGCACCCAGCGTCAAAGCAGTGCTACTGTTCCAGTGTGGTTTCCCTTTCTTTTTTAGATCCACATCCCTGACGCGGCTTTATAAATACACTGAAATTAACCGCATAATGTTTATTAGTTTAATGCATCTGATTGTAATTAACCTGTAATAATATAATGGTCCACAGAATGGTCAAACTATTCTAAATACCATAGCTGCTTTAGCGTTGTTACTCTCACTGCACCTTTTTCTTCTTCTTCGTTCTGCTCCTCCCGTTAAGGGTTGCCACAGTGGATAATCTTTTTTACTCTCACTGCACCACTTGGAGTATTTATATCACTGTATCTGAGTGGGGAATCACAGCTCTACAGCAGCTGACTGGAAAGAGAATTATTGGTATACAGCATCAAGCACACACTGCCTCAGCCATGCTGTCTATTGAACTGCTCTCATACGGCAAACACTTCAGAGCCTTTCCTCGCAGATCAAAAACAGTTTCATCCCAAGAACTATAAAACACACTCAATCAGTCCATCAATTGCTTCTTGTACAACAACAACAACATTTATTTATATAGCACATTTTCATACAAAACAGTAGCTCAGAGTGCTTTACAAAATGAAGAAAAATAAAAGTCAAAATAAGAAATTAAAATAAGACAACATTAGTTAACATAGAAAAAGAGTAAGGTCCGATGGCCAGGGAGGACAGAAAAAATAAAAAAAACTCCAGACGGCTGGAGGTAAAAAATAAAATCGGCAGGGGTTCCAGGCCATGAGACCGCCCAATCCCCTCTGGGCATTCTACCTAACATAAATGAAATAGTCCTCTTTGTATTTAGGATTCTCACGGACGGACTTGATGATGATGGGCATGCAGACTTCTGGTTTTTAATCCATCACTGTTGGAACATCACGGTGCTTTGAGCACCAAATGGACACTGGACAAAGAAACAGAAAAGAGAGTAGGGTTTAGTACAGATTTTAGAGCCACCATAAATAGTTATTATAATGAATTGGATATACAGAGTATCAGGATTAAATTACAGTGAAGTTATGAGAAGGCCATATTAAAATAATGTGTTTTCAGCAGGTTTTTGAAGTACTCCACTGTATTAGCCTGGCGAATTCCTATTGGCAGGCTATTCCAGATTTTAGGTGCATGACAGCAGAAGGCCGCTTCATCACTTCTTTTAAGTTTTGCTCTTGGAATTCTAAGGAGACACTCATTTGAGGATCTGAGGTTACGATTTGGAATATAAGATGTCAGACATTCCGATATATAAGATGGGGCGAGATTATTTAAGGCTTTATAAACCATAAGCAGAATTTTAAAGTCAATTCTGAATGACAAAGGTAACCAGTGTAGTGACATCAAAACTGGAGAAATGTGCTCAGATTTTCTT
Source organism: Polypterus bichir lapradei (assembly GCA_026402145.1). Classification (NCBI taxonomy): domain Eukaryota; kingdom Metazoa; phylum Chordata; class Cladistia; order Polypteriformes; family Polypteridae; genus Polypterus; species Polypterus bichir. Next base: position 18,453,350 of record JANRMT010062849.1, read on the forward strand.
TTCCTGGTTAGGATTTTAGCAGCTGCATTCTGCACTAGTTGAAAATGATTTATGTCTTTTTTGGGTTTTCTTGAGAGGATTGCGTTACAGTAATCTAGTCGACTGAAAACAAACGCGTGAACTAATTTCTCAGCATCTTTCAGTGATATAAGAGATCTAACTTTTGCTATGTTTCTTAAGTGAAAAAATGCTGTCCTAGTGATCTGATTAATATGCGATTTAAAATTCAGATTACAGTCAAGTTACCCCTAAGCATTTTACCTCCATCTTGACTTTTAATCCTAATGTATCCAGTTTATTTCTAATATCCTCATTGTATCCGTTATTGCCAATCACTAAGATTTCAGTTTTCTCTTTATTTAGCTTGAGAAAGTTACTATTCATCCATTCAGAAATACAAGTAAGACGTGTTAGTGAATCAAGAGAATCGGGGTCATCAGGTGCTATTGATAAATACAGCTGTGTGTCATCAGCATAGCCGTGGTAACTCACGTTATGCCCCGAGATAATCTGACCTAACGGAAGCATGTAGATTGAGAAGAGCAGCGGACCCAGGATAGAGCCTTGTGGAACACCATATAGAATATCATGTGTCTTTGAAGTATAATTACCACAACTAACAAAGAATTTTCTACCTGCCAGGTAGGATTCAAACCAATTTAAGACACTGCCAGAGAGGCCCACCCATTGACTAAGGTGATTTCTAAGAATATTATGGTCAATGGTGTCAAATGCAGCACTCAGATCTAAGAGGATGAGAACAGATAAATGGCCTCTGTCTGCATTTACCCGCAAGTCATTTACTACTTTAATGAGTGCAGTTTCTGTGCTGTGATTTGTTCTAAAACCAGACTGAAATTTATCAAGAATAGTATGTTTATTGAGGTGGTCATTTAACTGCATAATGCCTGCCTTCTCTAGAATTTTACTTAAGAAAGGCAGGTTAGAGATGGGTCAAGATTATTTTTCTTAAGTAGGGGTTTAACTACCACAGTCTTAAGACAGTCTGGGAAGACTCCCGTATCTAATGACGAATTTACTATGTCAAGAATATTATCAATAAGCACGCCCGATACTTCTTTAAAAAAATTTGTTGGTATTGGGTCAAGGACGCAGGTGGAGGGTTTTAGTTGAGAAATTATTTTATGTAAATCAGGTAAATCTATCCTAGAGAAAGAGATTAATTTGTTTATAATGGAGTACTGGGGTTTAGGAGGATCCTTAGTGTTGGGGAGATATACTATGTTATTTCTAATATCATTAATTTTTTGATTGAAAAATACAGCAATAGCCTCATAGGTTTTACTGGAAGTACTTAGGAGGCATTCCTTTGAGTTACCTGGGTTTAGCAGACGATCAATCGTTGAGAATGAGACTCTGGGATTACTAGCATTGTTATTTATAATCTTAGAGAAATAGCAGCGCCTCTCAAGACGGACAGTGTTATTGTATTGTTATTTTAACTTTTAATATTTCATAGTGGATAGTTAGTTTAGTCTTCCTCCATTTACGCTCAGCTCTACGGCATGTTCTCTTTAAATCAGACACTCTTTGGGTCTTCCATGGTATAACAATGCTAGAAGATTTTTTAACTGTCTTTTCAGGTGCAACTATGTGAACAGCAGCTCTCACTTTAGTATGAAATCTTTCCACCTTATTATTTACATTATCCTCGCTATTATAGTTTGCACTATAAACGGACTGATTGCTTAGAATGTTTGTAAGTTTTAAAGCTACTGATGAGTCAAAGAAGCATTTTTTAACAATATGCTTCTCATGAATGCTTTCTATCATTATTTCTATATTAAATAGTAGAAGAAAGTGGTCTGATAGACCAATATCAATGATCTGCTTCACATCAACTTTTAGTCCTTTGGTAATTACTAAGTCTAACGTATGACCTGCTTTATGTGTAGGCTGATTAACGAGCTGTCTCAAATCAAAAGGGTCTAGGAGGTTCATGAACAGAAGCACTTCCGGGTCAAGGACTATAAAAAGGACTACTTGATACCCAGCATGGGAGCCGGAGTCGGGAGGAGTAGGACAGAGCTTGCTGGAAGGTGTTGAGGAGAGATTATGTTTATTATTGTATGTTCGCTTGCCTGTTTATTGTGTCTGGGGTGCTTTGGAGGCACTACTTAAAAGAAAAAGTTTTAAAATATTTCTTGTTGCTTTTACCTTTTGTCCAGAGAATGTGTCTGTTGGGGTTAAAGGGGCAAAAGAAACCTTTACCGTTTACACTATCTATGTATTTATCTGTTACAACAGGGTTTGCCTGTGCTTATGAAATAGGGTAAGGTGAAAGAAACAGTTTAGAAGGTGGTTTATGTAATAAGCCTACAGTATTAATGACACGTCATAAGTTTCACTACAGATAAATAGTATAGTATTTGTGTTATTTTTGGATTAAAGTTCAAAATGTTCCTATAGTCGTGGTGGTGTTTTTCTAGTTCTGGACTCCATTTTCAGTTTAATATTGTCTCCTTATAAAATATGAGTAGTAGATTCACACACCCCTTTTGTAGCGTGTGTTGACAGTAAAAAGCAGTTAAACTGCTCTCAGCATTTCAATGATATGCGACGCTTTGGACATTATCAGTGATGAGGTATTAAGACTTTGACACAAGCTTTGGTACACTGCTTTGACAGTGTGCTTCATTAAAGTGACACAAACTTTGAAGCCTCATTGGGAATCTTTGTTAATTCTGTTTTCTGGATTTATTTGTATTGTTGGCTGGGATTGGCTCCAGCAGATCCCTGTTACCCTGTAGTTAGGATATAGCAGGTTGGATAATGGATGGATGGATGGATGTTTTTGGTTCTCATATTTAGTGGAGTACAGTTTAGACTTCTTTGCTTTGGATTGCCATATGAGGCAAATCCTTTTTGCCTTTATTTTGCCTTTTAGTTTTCCTTTTGTGATACTTAAATAAATATACTTTAAAGATTCTAGTTTGGCCTTGTCCTTCCAAATGCATTTTTGGGATATTAAAGCGTATTTTGAACTTTTGATTCCAAAACCTCTTTCAGGCCTGTGCAGGCCAAAGCCATTAGGTAGGGTTTGAGGTCAGGCTACTTAGGGTGAGGCATGTAAAATGTGCTAAACTGTAAGCCAAAAGATTTGGTCAAAGAAACACAAAAAGTTCATAAGCAAGGATCAAAATGATGTGCAAAAAATAATGTTAGAGATGTTTTAAGTTGAGTCTACAAACTTCGACAAACCAGGAAATGCACAACACTGACCCTTTATACTAGCCCTATAATGATGTTGTGTGTCACCACCGTCAAAACAAATTCTACAAAATGGTATCATGGGAAAACATGATTTAACTATAATTATGTTAAAAATGCATCACATGATTCCTTGATTTTAAAACCCCTCACAATGAAGTTTTTTTTTGTGGTCAAGGAAAATGTATGAAAATACAGAAAAATTAGTCAAATATTCCATACCAATTGAAAAACACAACTCGGGGGAAACAAGAAAATGCCCAAGTCACTGAATATCCCTTGGAGTCCAATTAAATCAACCATTAAGAAATGGAAAGAGTATGGGACAAATTCCACAAAAACTGACGACTTGTGAGAGAGGATGAAGGTGCATCTATTATAAAGTGACTTGATGGGATGAGTACTTTGCAACCAATTATTTTGTGTTTTACATTTATAATTAATTTATACCACTTTATAAAGTTCTGTTATCACTTTGACATGAAAGAGTCTTTTTCTGTTGATCATGTCAAAAAAGCCAGAATTAATCCACTTGATTCAATATTGTATAGTAAAGAAAACAAAAAAAAAACTCCCCAGGTGGTGAATACTTTCCATAGGCTCCATTTTTACATTTGATATGTATTATATCATCATCTGTACTGTATGGTGCAGTTCTCAGAACCAGATTTTCAACCAGGCCACATTCTGTGGAGGCTATACATTCCTGAAGTCATACTGTACATGCTAAGCTAATTAGTAATTTTATATTGTTACTGGTGTGAGAGACTGCCATGCATTGTCCTTTCACCTATAGTAGGCTGGACCCTGTCTTTCATCCAGTGCTTGCTGCTGGGACAGCCTTTTCCTCCCACCACTTTCTATTGCAGAAAATGGATGTATGAAAGGAAGCATATCTAGCTCTGGACAGCAATGTAGACTACTAGTTTCATTTCTATGTCAGCTCTTGACATTAAAACACAAATTGTATAATTAGAATATTAAAATGTGGTATTAATCATTTTTTTATTTGGATGGCACAGAGGTTAGCATTTCAAGAATCTAGGCTTCTTTAACTGATTGTGGTTTTGCAAAAGATGTGCTTTGAGAGTAAGTTGGCTTTATTGAGTTCCTGCTGTGCGTGTGTGTGTGAGAGAGACTGAGTGTGGGAATAGTAACATATTGCTGTGATCTAAAAATCTTACGATACGCTGTGAATGCGGTTAGCTTCTGATTCAGATGTTGCATCATAGTTCTCAGTTATATAATACGCTACTGTGGCTTTCCGTTTGTCTGTCCAGGATTTTAAATCACCTGTAGCTCACAAACCGTTTGAACTATTGACTTGACATTTGGTACACTTGGTGCACATATACTATCCATTTGTGCGGTGATAATTGACCTCCAAGGTTATTCCACTTTTTATTTTTATTTTATTGTAGAATCAACTCTTGGCAGTGGCCAACAGGGTGGTCAGGTGGCGAACGTGTACGGGCGCCATTCTCATTCCCTACTACCTTTGCCGTCACTTCCACTACCTCTTCATATCTTAAATCATTCTTGAGGCTGATTGCATACTTAAGTGCCAGCTTAAGTGGAAAATTAAGAAAAACGTACTAAGTAATTGCAACACAAACACTGACTTAATCAGTTTTAATGCGAAAAGATGCCGACAGCAGAAGAGAAGAAATGGGCCACTAGGGTGGAGAAAACAAGAGCTGCTCAGGATGCAGCAAGTGCATCAACCTCTGAGCAAACTAATGCTAAACAGAGACAGAGTATGAAAATTATAAGTCAAGTGTGTTCACTGCATGTTATCGTGCAGTCCGCTGTTACTGGTTTAGAATATTACTGTGCAATATACTGTATGTCTGGCATGGTGGCACACTGGAGAACTCTGCTACCTCCATTGTCATTTGGGTTTGCATATTCGCCGCATGTCCAGATTCCAAATGTGCAAGTGTTCATTTAAATGGTGACTGTAAATTGGACTATTTGATGCACTAACATCCTGTTTGTGGTTAATTTTTTCCTTGTTCCTAGTTATTCCAAGTGCAGGTTCCAGCATTTGCTGCTCTGAAAAGAAAAACTGAGTTCAGAAAATGAATGAATGAAAAGACAATGCAATATACTTTGACATACCTTAAATAGTGCATTGAATATACTTCCAAGTAGAAACAGGCAACGCAACATAATTCGTTTTTCAAAAAGGCAGGTTAAGCCAAAAGATGGTAATTAAGAGTCTGACTGAAAATCAATTTCAAAAAGCATAGATGATCTGGGTTAAAATGCTGGCACTGACACTAAAGGAATTTTGCTAACCTAAAGTGTATTATCATTTGATAACAATAATGCAACTATAAATAGAGTAAAGCTCCCTGTATATTCACTAAGATGTTAAAATGTGTTGCAATTTGTTAATTTTTAAGAAGACTAGGGGGCATTGCCCCCTGCTTGCTTCGCTCGCCAACCCCTGTTTTTGGTTTTCCGGATACACTCTTCAAAGATTTTTTTCTCTTTGAATTGTTGCTATTTCATTAGTTTCACTTTTATTTCAGAACTTCTGTAAAAATAATATGTGGAATCTTTCGAGTCCCAATATGCTAAATCTTTTAAATGAGGTCAGTGAGACATGTGTTTAATGACTTTGTACCATAATTCAGGATAGGTTTCTGTTTGGAATTTCAGCACAGACAAAATGATCTACATCATCAGCAGTTCATCATTTTTTGCAAAGTAATCAATAAATGCATGTGAGGTAAACTGTTTTTGAAATTCTCTGACTTAAACTTCAAAGCCTTACAATATTTACATACTTCTGACATATCACCTATGTTTATATAATCGATCTCTATTCACCATTTAGTTATTTCTGAGTAATAATTTCTCTTTCTTTGCGCTAATGCGATGTTTACTTTCTTTGTTTTGACACTGTTGTTTTTTTCTGCTTTCATATTCTGTATCTTGCTCTGCATGTGTTTCACGCCTACGTTTTGTTCTGAGTCTTTTGAATTCCAGTTTTCATTATCACTAACCTGCTCTGCATGTGTTTGGCCCCCTTGTTTTTTAATGTCTTTAAGAACGTTTTACTTTGTTTTCTACTCTGTCTTTTATTTCTGACCTCGCTTTGTCCTGTTTTTATTTCAATGACACCTGATCCATGGTGATTATTTTCCCTTTTCCAAGTAATAATTTCCATTTGTTTGCTCTACTGCGATCTTTACTTTGTTTTTTTTATACTTTCTAATTTTCCTACTTTCATATTCTTTAACTTTCTCCATGTGTATCACGCCAATTTTTTTTTTTGAGCCTTTCGAATTCCATTGCTTTCATAATCTCTAACCTGCTCTGTATGTGTATAGCGCCAACGTTTGTGAACGTCTTTATGAAGTTCTACTTTGTCTTTTACTCTCTGTCTTTTAATTCTGTGCCCGATTGGACATGCTTTTTTTTCAATTCCACTTGTTCCGGGCTAATAATTGCTTTTCTTATTTTCTGAATTTGCACTTAGATTATTGTTTTTCTTTTTTTTCTCTCCAACGCTTATGAGTCTCTTTTTTCCGTGCTGCTTTCTTCTTCGCTTAGCCATCTATGTTTCATTTATAATGTATTGTCCTTATATGCTTTATATGCGCTGAGAGCCCTGGATCAATCTCTTTCGTCTCGCGGGTCTTTTAAGTGTCTTCCATGATCGTCACATGAAGATCACGTCTCATATCCCTAGTGTTTCTCTCCAGGATTTTTTTTTGTAATAGAGAGATACTCTGCTAAATTCACAATGCATGAGCCTACATTATAAAATGCTGAATGTTATATCATTTATTACTAACCAGTCTCAGTTCCATGGTGATTATTAAGTTCCTGTTTTATTGGTAACAGTATCCATTACCATTAATTACAGCATGTTTAGTAGTTTGAAGAGCTTCCAACTATTTTTCAGTCCTTCAACCCACATTAAAAATGACTGTGTGTGTATGTGTGGATGCTGAAACAACTGTAAGTGCAATATAGAAACATTTATTATAATGCCTTTATTCTTATTTGACTCCTGGAGAATTTCCCAACTTGAAAGTTGAAGCAGTGTCATGAATGCCTAGGATACATGCATAAAAGCAATATCTAGAGGGCAAAACTAGTACATATGGGAAACAACACTTACATACAGCCCATGAAGATGGTCAAAAGTAATTAGGCATCCATAATAAGTGCACAGATTTAAAATACAGATGTGATGCGCACGATTAGACTTAGTGTATTAAAAAGATCTTTCCAGGTCAAAGACTACACAAAAACGGCCCCTCTCCTGCAGAACTGCAAAGATATGCTGCAAAATCAAGCCTAGCCCCTTCAATATAACACAATAAGATGGGTTGAATGTTAATGTGACACAATTATGACTCCATTTCAGGTTGGTGTCTTTTTCTAAATGATCACAGTATATACTGAGGGAAAAAAAGAAATTCAACATTTTACAGAATAAGAAAACTGCAATTCTAACTTGTTTACTTTCACAAAATGATATTAATTTGTTTTGGCCTTCTGACTGGCAATCCGGCATTTGAGGTGAGGCAAAGCAACTTGCCAAATACAGTAAAGCTTTTTAGCTGTCCTTTTAATGAAGGCTTGATCACATCATTGTCAAAAAGGTCATAATTCAAAGCTTAGGCCACGGCAAGACAACGGGAACAAGGGACGGTGCTATTGGCAAGCTACAAGCAGACACAACACTGTAGATTAAGCCACTTCCACGAGTCTTAGATGCTGGAAAGATGAGTTGAACTGAACTTAAGACAAGACTCTTGACGAATGAATGGGAGAAGAGGCGGTTCTTAAATTTAAAAGCTCATTCCCATGTGAACATGCTTCCTCTGCGTGTTCTGCTCTGATGTTCTGGAAGTATTTATTAGATAATATTTTAGTAACAAAAATTTTGTGTTGGGCCAATTTTGAACATATGACTGGACGACTTGATATATGGATTATGCAAAGAGAGAAATGTGAGATTTTTTTTAATGGACATTTTTGTATTGTTTTCTCTTGTCCAGGGTTGGTCTCTATAGATGCACATTATATCAGAAGGTTTACCTCTGTTCTCCATGAACACATCAATACAAACCACGTATGGCATCCTTTAAGGCTTGGCACTTTACACAAAATGCTCACTTCAAATCATACTTGATATAGATAGTAACAGCTAACTGAAGAAGCTGACCATATTTCAACATAACATTCTCAAACTTGCATAATCCAATTCAGGGCTACTGTGGGTAGAGCCTATCCCACCAAACAGTAATTAAAGTGTTTTAAAACTTTTTTGAGCTTAACAGAGAGAAACATACACAGTCAACATACTGCCACCCAACCTCTAATGGCTTAGTAGATGTGTTAGCGCACATGCTAAAATATTCACTTGATTAGACTAAGGCTCTATGCTACAAATGTTCATCAACAGACTGTTATACAGAAATGTTTTATTTAGAAAATATCCCTCTAAAAAATCCAGGTCAAAACAAATTATCAGATGTTCAGTGAAAATTCTTTTCTCAGCTGCAAGAGAAACTGAAAGTGTAAACTCACTATTGTGAATGTTATTCCTTTCCAAGGTTATTGGTAAGAATTTTCTGGGAAAGGGAAGCGAAGAAGTTGTTACCTGGGACCTCATGTATAAATGGTGCGTACGTCCGTTTCCACGCTCACATCGCAATGTATAAAAACTAAACTTGGCGTAAAGCCACGAACATTCTCACATCAGCTCAAACCATTATGTACACAAGTTTTTGGTTCGGTTTTGTAAACTGGTGGCACCCAGCGTCGAAGCAGTGCTGCTGTTCCTGTGTGGTTTCCCTTTATTTTATGACGCTGCTTTACTATGAAAATACGCTGAAAATAACTGCATATCGTTTATAAATTTAAGGCATCTGATTGTACTCAACCTGTAACAATATAATGGTCCACAGAATGGCCAAACTATTCCAAATACCATAGCTGCTTTAGCATTATTGCTCTCACTGCACCACTCAGAGTATTTTAACCCACTGTATCTGAGTGTGGAATCACAACTCTACAGCAGCTGATTGGAAAGAGGATTATCAGGATACAGCATCTAGCACACGTTCCCTCAGCCATTGCGCACAGTCTATTTAAACTTTGCCCATACAGCAAACGCTTCAGAGCCTTTCTTGAAGGGACCTCACAGTTCAGAAACAGTTTTATCCCAAAAGCTCTAAACGCACTCAATCAGTCCATCAACTGATTGAGAACTGTGTGTACTTATAAGTTCAATTACCTCCCTGTAAACTTGCACTACAGTTATAATATTGCACAACCTCAGCCACTTTTTATGAACCATTTCACAATTTACACTATATGTACATGTATATTATACTTATGCTTTCATATGGTATATTTTTAATTTTTTTTTATCTTATTATTATTATTTTAACATTTTATAGGAAAGTAAGTTTATGGAGGATTTGCATTTTGAATTTCATTGTGCCATACAATAACAATTAAGGAATTCAATTCAATAGATGAGAGCTTGTATTTACAGATAATGACGACTGGCTTTGAAGTCAATTTAGATTTCCAAGAATTGTCTTCTTGGAACTCTTGATATTTTTAAGATGAAATGCAGTAAAGTATGTATATTACATTATACAGATAAATGTTTAACTTCATTTAAATAATGTATGTTGTTAATAATTAAACACGTTAGAGCACAGTGACGCAGCGGTACTGATGAGCTGGTGTCCCGTTCAGGGATTGTTGCACTGTATGCTTTCTGGGACTAGTGTGACCCTGGATGGATAGATGGATGGAATAATTAAACATATACTACAAAGATATTGCAATGTTCCTTAAAATTTTGTAGAATCGGCATTCTAAACTTGCAGATGGCATGACATTTATTACAGAGCTTGTGTGGCAATTGGTTACTTTGAAAAAAAAAAGGAAGGGCAGGAATTGGGGGTTAGTACATTTTAAAGAGACAGTACTGCTGCAATAATTATTTCCTCAAGGGTCACGCACAGTGCAGCAAGCATCTTGTGGGAGGCAGGAACAATCTTTGGATGGGGTGCCAGCTCATTGCTACCACTGCGCCACCATGCCCCATGTTTAATACATGCTTTAATTCCTATTATCATGAAAATTATATCAAGTATACATCTTAGTATTTAAATTGTTCAGAGAGCTGTAATATCATAAATGTAATGTATTCTGTGTCCTGTTGGCGTTAGTGAAAGCGTTTCCATATGACACTCAGACGGTGGGCTACGACTCGCTTTTTACACGCCGACTTTGGTATCTCAACACTTCCTTTTTATTTCGAGCATTGTGCGACTTTGTCTCTGCCACTCTATATCACCTGATTAACTTTTTTTTTGTTGTTTATACCACTGCTTAAACCAACAAATAGTAAGTTTTTCATTGCCTCCACTTGAAACTTGCTGAAATTCTTCTATTTTTCCTGTGCTTTTGCCATTGTCTTTTCACAGAATGCTGAAATTACAGGGCTATTTATATTGATTTGCTTATTCAAAGAAGCATAATTCAGGCACGTTTATGTGCGTTACATTTCATGCTGACCGGGATTTATGTTGCAGAAGAACGTGGAAGTTAGCATACACACACATTTATGCATCTGGATTTTTTTGTGCATGCGCACATTTCTATTTTTGTCCGTACGCTGTGTTTTAGTGTGAATTCTACGCACGGTGTTATACATGTGGCCCCTGGTGAATGGTAATAGGAAAATCTGTGTAGAAAATATTGATAATGTAAATAATTCTCTATTAATAGGACAAGAACCTGAGAAAACTAGAGTTCAAGACTGTGCTTCTGCCTGTTTTTGATTTTGAGTTACTATTTGTGGACATTTGCTTTTTTAAACTTATCATCAATGTGTCCAAACAGCAAATGAAAATGGAAAAATACACTTGTACAAGAAATTAAAATTTAAGCACACAAAAAAGTTGGTCAAAACACAAAGTATTAGCAAAGCCAAAAGCAGCTACAGCTATTACTAAAAGAACACCAAAATGACGCATTCTGGACTTTTTATGATAAGAAGAGTTGAAAATCTTATCATTTGTCCAGGTCTGCTTTTTAGAATTATTAAAATGACTGCTGAGGAAGTAGATTTCATCTCAGGTTGCAAGGCCATTGTTTCATGTGACCACACTCTCAAGTCTTCACAATATTACAGTCATCTTTGAATTTGCTAGTAAAAAAGAAAACAGAAAAATTCTAAGAATATAAGAAATTTAACAAACGAGAGGAGACCTTTCAGTCCATCGAGCCCATTTGTTTAGCTAAAAACTAAGCTGTCCCAATATTTCATCTAGATACTTCATAAATATTGTCAAGGTTTCTACGTTAACTACATGTCTTGGTAGTCTGTTCCAGATTCTCACAACTTTTTGCTTGAAGAAGTTATTCATAGCTTTAGATTTAAATGCACTTCACCTTAACTTGCACTGATGTTCTTGAGTATGTGACTCACCCTTAAGCTGAAAGGAAAATCAATGATAATAATGAACACAATAGTGCAAAAAAATGAATATGAACTAAGCAAAGTTACATACCCAGAACATATGACCTGGCATAGTGAAAGCTTAATGAAATTTTTCAAAATTTTGGACTTGTGCTGGATATATATTTTGGATAGCTATTTGCAATGTACAATTTTTGGCTGAATTACTCTATTCTTCTTACAAATTGTTAAAGAGTGTTTCTTGATGGTGGACAACTTCCACTTAATGTCTTAGATTCTAATTAAAATGTTCTTTTCCCAGAGTTGCCTTAGATCATTGGTTCTCAAAGTGTGCATCACAAACCACCAGTGGATTTTTAGTGTGAGTCAAATGGTCCACAAACTGACAACCATCAAGGCAAACTCATTAGTTACAAATTCCCCAAATATGGTTACTCATTTATGTACTCACATAAGTATTTATTTGTAACAAGCAAGGCTGTTAGCTGACTTCAGCTACTAAAACAATATATTTAGATATGTAGATATGGGTCTGAAACTATCACCATGGGATAAACAGTCTAACTTTTGCTTCAATCCCATGCCTTCCTACTTCACTCCTGTTTTTTTGTTGTGGTCTCCTTTCTTTCTCACATGCAACACTTCTTACAACTCTGTCTGTGTCCAACTCAGCCAATCAGACACAGCACAGATCTCTCTTCTAAACTAACCCTAACCCTGGAGAGCTCATGTCTGGTTAAGGCATCCCTTTAACTTCATGCTGTTGGTGATGTGCGTATCACTGCTAACAGGCTCATGCTGTTAATTGTTCTTCATAGCTAAATGGTTACTTTGGATCTCTAGCCGAAGTCTGGAACGTTGAAATGCAAATACAGCAACATTGGATTTGAATTAGTATTCTTCAACGCTAATATGTGACTGTCAAACTAAAATGGTCTGCAGTTACATTTGATTTTACTGAAGCGATTCTTGGCCCAAAAAACTTTAAGGACCATTGCTTTAGATCACCTAAGTGTGCAATTTTTCAAACAAGTTAGTAAAAAGTCTGCAGGTACTAGCCATAAATTCCACATTGCTATGTAATACGTAGTTTCCTCTAAAGATATTTAAGGAAAATTTGGAAAGCTGGGCAGGTTTCTTTTACCACAGTTTTAACTTGTACAAAGTGAAAGAGCTGTGTTATTTAAAGACTGCACTTGAGAAGTATTTGTTCAAAGCATTCAAACAAATTGTTAAGATATAACTCTGTAAAGGTGTCAATAAAAAAAGTCTCCCATGAAGTAAATACTACAAAGTTTAAGGATGACAAAAATAAATTATTATTCACGGGAGCAAATGAGAGTAATATCATGGTGTTTTAGTCTTTTCTACATTGGTACCATGATTTGAGTGAGTGATGAACAACTGGGTTACTGGTTAACTGGTGATCAATGGAACAGTTGCAAAGAACAAAGGATGAACCGTGGAGTTTTTTTCTATCCCTAACCAGGAAGGTGCAATTTCATTACTTTCTGTTACCTTTCATAGTTTCAATGTATGTACATTATTGACTAAGCAATAAAACTGGAAATTAGGTACTACCATGACCCCACTGCTTTGGATCTTTACGAAATTGTCTTTTTCTATATACGTTTTTTGTGTGTTCTAAATAAACAAACTTACAGTTATATACAGTGGAACCTCGGTTTGTGAACATAATTAGTTCCGGAAACGTGCTCGCAGTCCAAAGCACTCGTATATCAAAGTGAATTTCCCCATAAGAAATAATGGAAACTTAGATGATTCGTTCCACAACCCAAAACTATTCATATAAAAGTGATTAATACAAAATATAAAGTAAAAATACATAAAACAAATTAACCTGCACTTTAACTTTGAAAAGAATCATGGCTGGTGTGAGTGAGTTTCTAAACTCTTGTGGGATTCCACCCAACAGGACGACACACGGAAGAGCGTCCCAAAGCAATCGCAGTCTCCCAGCGCTGTAGCAGTTCGCCGTAAAAGCAAATCCGAAAATATCACGGACATGCTATAAGCGCCTGCCGTCGAAGGGTGATACAAGGAACAAGGAACATTATAAATGCACAGGAGTACTGCTTGGCCACGACCCTGCCTGACTTCTGTGTCTGTGTATAGGAGAGTGGCAGATCCCGCTACAATAAATAACCGTGCTGTTGCTATTTCAAGCTGAATAAAGCTGGTGGTGCAAGACGGGGACTCGCACGTCACAGCACACACACACACAGTCACAATGCTGTAGTAAACAGTATACGCTCGTATGGATGTTGACTATATGAGGGAGGCACACCGACTCAGACAGAGAATAGGAGACGATTGCCCACAATCCCGCAGCGAGAGAGAGAGAGAAGAACCATTAGCTCAGTTGTGACTACATGACGCTCAGCAGACAAAGCGTATACATACTACTCGTATTGCAAGACGTCGCTCGTTTATTAAGTCAAAATTTATTAAAAATTTTAGCTCGTCTTGCAAAACACTCGTAAACCAGGTTACTCGCAAACTGAGGTTCCACTGTATAAGTAAACAACTGATTTAATAAATGCAAACTAATATTCCCATGTTAATGTTAAACATGGTAAAAATTTCTTTTATTCCTGATTATTTAAATTAGAGGGTATTCTGCAATAGAAATGAAGCGCAACATTAATATGAGATCTACAACCTTAAGTTTGCCAATAGCTGTATAGTGTCTTATGGCTATACTGGTGAACTTGCAATGACAACAGATTGATTAGTTAATTCTGAGACAGGATAAATGTTTAAAATGTTTTCTTACTTGGTCATATATTGTTTCCGCAGTAGATGTGTCCTGCCAGAAAGAAAGAGTGAATCATTTTATTGTTAAGACAATGTGTCACCTGTTTCTTGTCATAGAATAGGTCCTTACTGGCCTAGAATATACTGTACACGGATAGACATCTGCCATTCAGCTCCAAACTCACATAAGATTTGATAAGGTAACAGGCCATTTCCTTGGCTGCTATTTTAAAAAGTTCTTCATTATTGATTTACATATTCAGTAACAAATTTCTCATCATTTTACTTGACTGAATAAACTGCTGTCCCGTTTCTTTTAAAAAGGATCTACTGCCTCAGTCACAGTAACATTAATTTGTTCAATTATTATCCCCTACTTGTCCTCATCTTTTAAAAATCACATGCAATTTAAAATCAGTTTAAAATACAGCCATTACTGGTTCTTCAGCCCTGACTAGCAGTAAGCTCCATAAGTTTATTGAGGTCACCATGTTAACAGTCTCAGCAGTCACTGATTTAGTCCAAAGCATTTCTCTGCAACGTTTTTATCCCCTGCATTATGATGGTGTCTGTTTCTTCAGATTTGTAAATGTTAGGTATAAGTAAAGTTGCTTCCTTTTTAAAGTGCCTATAAAAAGTATTTACCAACACCCCCATTTGGAAGTTTTCATATTATTGTTATGCAACATTAATCCCTGTAGATTTAATTGGGCTTCCTTAACACTGATGAACAAAGAAACACTCTAATTTTAAAATGAAAACTGATTTCTGCAAAATAGACTAAATATAAATATATATAAATGGTCACCTTTTTCAAGTCAATATCAGTATCTTTGGTGGACATGACAACCTTGAGTCTGTGTACAAGGGTCTCTGTCATATGTGGACACTGCAACTTTCCACATTCTTCTTTGCAAAACTGCTCAGACATTTTTGTGTTGCATGAGAATCATTAGTGAACAGCCTTTTTCAAATCCAGGACATTTACATTGTTGTTTTTAAGCCATTCCTGTGTAGATTTGTCTTTATGCATGGGGTCGTTGCCTTGCTGAAAAATAAATGTTCTTCCAAGGTGCAAATTTCTGGCAGACTACGAAAGGTTTTCCTTCAGGATGTCCCTGTATTTTTCTGCACTCGTTTAACCCTCCATCCTTCACAAGCCTTCCAGGGCCTGCTGCAGGGAAGCATCTCCATGGCATTTTACTGCCAACTCCAGGCTTCACGTTGGGGAAGGTGTGTTTTTATTAATGTGCAGAGTATAACTTAGCTCACATATGTCATTTACTTCTATGGTCAGAAAGTTCAATTTAGGTCTCATAAGACCACAGAACCTTCCTCCAGCCGACTTTATTATGTCCCATGTGTCTTCTGCCAAACACCTTTTAACATGGCTTTTTGTTTGCCACTCTGTCATAAAACTGTGGCTGGTGAAGCACCCGGGCATCACTTGTTATCTGCACAGTCTCTGTAGCTTGTAACTCATTTAGAGTTATCACAGGTCTTGTCAGTTGTTGTCTTCTTACACAATCACTCAGTGTTTTGTGGATTGCCTGCCCTAGTCCAATGGGGGCTGGGTGGTCTCGTGGCCTTGGAACCCCTGCAGATTTTATTTTCCAGTTTTGTAAATTTTTTTCTGTTCTCCAGGCCACTGGACCTTACTTTATTTTTTGTTACTTAGTATTGCCTAATCTTATTTTTATATTTTTCATCTTGTAAAGCACTTTGAGCTACATCATTTGTATGAAAACGTACTATATAAATAAATGTTGTTGTTGTAGCCAGATTTATAGCCGCGCCACACTTTCTCCATTTTTTGAAGATAAATTTAACTGGACTCCAAGCAATATTCAGTGACTTGGATGTATTCTTGACTCCATCCCCTGACTTGTGCTTTTCAATCACCTTTTAGGGAGTTGCTTGAAGTGTTCTTATCAGTGACATGCAGTGAGGTTCATGGCTGGTGAGGCACAGACTCCTTCAGAGTCAGATTTTCAAATACGGTATATGAACCCAAAAGAATAGCGTATTCACTATTCATTTGGCAGCATGCACATGTACACTGGTTATGTTTCATATCTCATCAACATTCTTTACACACTCATAGGTAAGGTACATATTTGGATAAGAGAGAACGTTAACATTTCTAGCGGCGAGAGAGAGCATTTGCTCCTCACCCTCCATGCATTCTAAATTTGCTGTTGCAATTCCACAATTCATACTCATACAATACAAATAAAAGAGATGTACAAAAAAATCAGATTTCAATTTTGACCTTAGTTAAAATATTTAGTTGATTTTAAAAGCTTTTAATTCTGATGCTTTCATCAATTTTAATATAGACTGTTCAACAAAAGGATAACAAGAAAAACAAAAGCATATTTTATTTTAGGTCAAAATTACATTTTTAAATATTGGATTTTTTTTTCTTAGTCTGATCTCATTTTTTATAAAATTGAAAACCATTTATGGTCTTACCTTTATTTGTAAATGAAGTCCATGTGCCTATCCTTCTCTACGAAAATCTCCATCACTTTCTTGTTAAAGTCCTCTTTATTTTCCTTTAGTTTTATAAGTCTCTCTGCCTCAGTGAAGATTATCGCCAAAAAGAACAGCAGCAACAAGCACTTGTTGGAATCACATCTGCCCCCATTGGTGCGGCATGGTACTGTCTGCCTCACCTTGTGCCTTTTCACTGCGGTTTTATATCCAATCAGCAAGACTAGATATGTCAGACACATTTATTAAAGATATTAGCCAGACTGTGGAATGTCAGGGTGTATAATAAATGTGTCTGCAAACATTATATTGGCGACATACAGAGAGACAGCAACAGACACACGCCAATTGCTGGCATCAACCTAGCATATGAGGGAGAGCGCAGTCCAAGGTGAGGCTCAGCTTGTCTCGTCGCTGCAACACCTCACGTTTCTTCCCTGTATTTGAACAGAAAATGCACAAATTCAGCGATTTTAACTATAGAAATGATCTAAATTATTGGAATCATACAGAAAACAAATTTATAGCACAGATCACTGGAGAAATTTATTTTATGTTATCATTAATAGTTTTTTTACTTTTTTTTTTTCACTCCCCTGACCGCATGTCCCTGGTTCTTATGACTTATGTTCTTATGACCATACTGACTCAACACAAGTTGGACCTTCCAGATAAGGTGCATTTAGACTACAATTAATTAAAACCCCTGAAATACACAAAAGATGAACTCCACTGAACTAATGGTGTGACTTCTAATTGGAAGCACTAGTCATGATTTAGGTGTGTTACATTAAAGGGGGTGAATACTTACACAGTCAGCTATTTTGTATTTTATATGTGTAATTAATTTAGTTCACTTTACAGTGGCGTGACATTAAAGAGTTTTTTTCTGTTGATCATTGTCAAAAGATACAAATTAAATTATCCTTATTCAATGTTGTAATCAATAAAATGTGAAATTTATGTGTATTTTATATTTATAATTAAATTTAAACACTTTACAAAGATATATTTTCACTTTGGAATTGAAGAGTTTTTTATGTTGATGAATGTCTAAAAAAAAAAACATCCACTGTAATTCAGTGTTAATTAGCAATAAAATATAAAAACTTGTAAGGGGATGAATACTTTTTATAGGCAGTGGATACATATGCAACAGCAAGGCCAGTTTTTAAACTTTCTCTCTAGTCATGACCTTCTGAATTCATTTTGTTTCTTGTTTTTATTTTCTTTTTCATTGGTGACCACATTTATCAGTATAGCAGTCAGGTGGAGAACTTTGATTCTTGGTGCAAAGAGAATTGTCTGCAACTTAAGATCAGCAAAACCAAGAAACTGGTTGTTGACTTTTGCTCCACCAAAGGGCCTCTACACCAGGTGACTTTTCATGGATTGGCCATAAAGATGGCGCACTCCCACAAGTACTTTGGGGTCCACATCAATGACAGATCACACTGGTCTCGGAAAACAATGATGAATTATATAAGAAAGAGCAGAACAGGCTCTTTTTTCTTAGGAGATTGCATTCCTTTAATATGAGAAGTGCTGTCCTTCAAATCTTCTATAACTTTGTGGTGGGCTATTAACACCACTACAAGAGATGCTTACTGAATCAACAAGCTAATTAAAAAGGAAGGATCAATTAAAGGACACACTCCGGACCCCCTAGAGGCAGGAGCAAAGGAGGGAATTAAAACAAAACTGAGTGCCATTATGAACAAAGCTGCACATCCTCTCTCTGACACACTAACACTGACGACTTTCAGCCAGCAAATAATTCTACAGAAATGGGTCAAGAAAAGCTACTGGGACTCCAACATACCATATGATTACTCATGAATTAGTGGGGCAAGAACTTTGATCTTGATTTTGGTTGAATGTTCTCAACAATTGATATGTTCTGGTAATTCAAAAAAATTGAGGCGTTGGCAAACTGACCTCTGCTCATTGGCTTCTTATGGTAAAATAATTTGCAAATGAAAGTAGAAGGGTAAAGAAGATAACCAGCATCTGTTGAGTGTCAAGCAAATCACAGAGGCCAGTGACATGATAAAGAACACGGTAACAGGAAGAGGAAAAAGAAAAAGTGGTGCAACACTATTTACTTAGCGTTAAGCGCAAGATACACAATGTAAGAATGACAAACACAAAGGAATGATTGTGAATGCATGTAACTGCTGGGGCTAGAATCTTGAACTTGGTCTTGATTGAAAGCTTATGACCTGATCCATTCTGGAAATTCAAAACATTTCAGGTAGCGGCATCCTCTGCAAATTGACATGCCTTCAGTTGTTTAAAAACAAAGTAACATGGCAGAAAGAAAAAAAGGTCCAGCGACATTTGTTGACTGTCAAGCAAATCACAGAGGCTGATGATGCGCCGAACAACGCCATAATAGGAAGAAGAAATAGACCAGTGCCATCAGATGAGCATCAAGTGATAGAAGCAGAATGCAAGAATGACAAAGACAGAGAAATGCTTGTGAACAGAAGTCCACATGTTTCACTAGAATTATATTAACATTATAATCTTCAGCTTGTTAAATCCACTTCAGGGTCACTGGAGGCTTGAGACTATCCTGGGAAGCATCAGGCCCCAAGACAGGAGCTAAGAATGGATAGGAGACCAGGCCATCACAGTGCCCGCTCTACACAGTCATGTTAATACTCACTCATGCCAGCTAACCAAACCTGTACATCTTCAGGGATATAGAAGGAAATGAAGCCCCGGAGGAAAATCCATTCAAAAACAGGAAGAACGTGCACATTCTGTACAGACACTGACGCTGACCCTTCATGGTAGAAGCACCAACCTGTCTGCCACTTTCCCACCCTTTATTTTACTATAGCACTGAAAATGGTACTGTATTATATTATATAACCCCATTCAGGGTTGGTTCTTGATTTGCACCCAATGTTGTTAGTATACTGCATCCTGTGCCAGCTTGAACTGCTTAAAGTATGTTAGAAATGGATGAATGGATAATATATTTTTACACATTTAGATAATCAGATAATTACAATGAGAACCAGACTCTCTCAAGTTCATGTAAAGTCCCATGTGACTGCAAGTTCTCATTTGAGAATACATATAAATAATCCATATTAATTAAAACAGTTTTAGATTTGCATTTACAAAAGATTTTCACAAAGGCTTTCTTTGTTAGAATGCAATCATGCAACATTTTTTTTCTCTGCTAAGGCCAATATAATTGAAGATAATAGATAGGAATAAATTCCCCACAGGGTATATTAAAGAAAAAAACAGATACATGTGTGCATTTCCTAAAGTTAGCATATGAAATAAGATGAATTATGATAAATAGTAATCATAATGCAACAAACACCAGCAAAACTGTTTTGACTTTGCTGGCACCTACTGGAATATAATAGTTATAACTTCCTGTTTCAAAACTCAGAATGCACACATACTAAACTTTTCTTATCACATTTTGGTTATTGTTAAACACACTGAAAATATCTTAAATCATTATATTTCTTTTTAATAAGCATTATATAGAGAGTAATGGATGTGCTTTTCATTTTTGATTTTGACTTCTTATTTATCATTTATATCATCCCATTTGGCCAAAAATGAATTTCTAGCATTTGGAATCAAGTTACTGCTATTCCATGTTTAAAAACGGCAATTGTACCATGTCCAAAATCACACACTTCATCAAGGGGGATCTGATCTTGGAAGACGTATTTTTTTTTTTTTTTTTTTTTTTTTTACCCCCAATTTAAATTTTTTCCCTTGTGCTTTCCCAACAGCTGTCAGACAGCCACCTCCAGATAATCTTGTTCTTCATCTTCAAAAAAAAAAAAAAACAATCAGTAATGAAAAGTCTGGAACTCAAACAGTATTGACTGCAAGTTAACAAAAGGTGGATTTCAAATGATATATTGCACAGCTTTTTTGCAATTACCTTCACTTCGTTTTTTTTAAATAAAACATTCTTTTTGAACAATAACCTGGAGGACTGTTGGTTATAGTGAACATCCTAAAAAAAGATAACGTACTCCAGCCTTAACTTTTTTTACTGTCCCTGCTGTTTTATCAGTTATATAAAGGACAATATTAAACTTTTATTGCTCTCTTTTTTGTGTGTGGGGGCTGCGTTATTTTTTTAATTGATTTTGAAATATATTATTTTATTTGCATTATTATTTTTATTATAGGCAAACTCAGTTACTCAGTTTGCCTACTGTAGTTACTAATTCACTGAAGAATTACAAGCTGGATTCTTACAAAGTGTTTATTACCAACTTTTCAAGTGCTATTTTACAATTCCTCCACCCAAAATTGATGTTTTTATATGTTACATACCCTATGTACTTGGTGGTCAAGAAAAAATTTTAATCTCACGTTTTCATGCAGACTTATGACATAATAGAAGCCAATAGTGAGCCTCCTGTCCATTCATTGGTCAAAAGTCCTGCCTTCAGTACAAAAAGTCATTCCCATGAGGCTTTAGGTTTCCTGTTTATGATATCCATTGATAATCCTCAAAGTATTTAAACAGTGGTTTAGCAAAAACCAAATGTGTTGCATGTTTTGGATGTACAACTGGATTACCGTATATACTCTTGCATTTAAGATCTCCTGCGGATAAGTCTGGGCTTGATTTTACCTTATAATGTCGATCGTATAAGTCAAATGCGGAAAACTCACGCTACTGTTTCAGGAGATTATGATATACTAACGCTCACCTGAGCGAGTAACCATGGAGCACACTGCTTTTTTTCTATGTATTGTGCCTACATGACCACACAGTAATACCTGAACAACATTTGCACTGTTTTGTGTTTTTTGTATCTCACACCCTCATACACCTTTATCGTAAGAGCAACCCTTATCTACGATGGAGCATTTGATCAGAAGAAAATATGAAGCTGGTTTTAAATTAAAAGTTGTTGAAGTGACGAAAGAAATTGGTAACTGCGCTGCTGCAACAAAATTCGATGTGTCAGAGAAATTGGTGCAAGATTGGATGAAACAAGATGTAAAAAAAAAAAAAAATAGGTGTTGTATTTTTGAACAGGTGTATAAGTCGGGGTCTGATTTTATGATCGATTTTTCAGGTTTCAAGACCTGACTTATACGCATAAGTATATATACGGTATGTAACAAGAATAATGTGAGATTTTTTTTCTTTGTTTCCGTCGATGTTTTTCACATCAATTGCCGGTGTACTCTGCATGAAAACATGACATAAATCATTTTTCTCAGCCACTACTACAATGTGCACGGGGTAAGTAACATATGAGGGCATGGGTAAAAGGTCTGCTGTTTAGGTTGACTTTAGTGTCTCAGAGGGAAATTTGTTTGCAGCCGGAAAGTACAAAAACAGAACATATTGTTACAGAGATCCAATAGATAAACAGGGACAAAATATTTGACAATGTTATTGCATTAACACACACTCAAGATCAATTCAATAAAGAATAATTACTTTAAATGGTATACAAAATAATAATGCAGAATTTAACATTTAGAAGCATCCCTACAAGTAACAACATTTAAAATGCGTATAGCTCTAGGAATAAAAGAGTTTTTAAATCTGCAGTGGTTGAATTTTAAAACGATAATTGGTTTATTTTACCTTTCGCTTGTTTTATAATAAAAGGAAAAAAATATTACAAAGCTGAAACAAAATCCTGCTATCTCTATCAGCATGCTTACACAAGTTTACGTTACTTTCTGACTGTTTTGCACTTGGTCACTTGCCTATCATTTTTCTGGCCCTGGCATCTCTACATCCTGTCAAATGAGCATTCATCTCAGCTCATCTCCTGACTCCATGATGCATGAAACTCTAGCCATGAGATGGATTTAGGCTCTTTCTTGTGGTCTCTTTTGATCTAATCCCATCATTGCTTCTAGGATAACGGTGGTACTACTTGTACACAGAAGACCAGACTAGAACTCCAGTTGATGACAATGCACTTCTGAACTTTAATTGCTCTCTAAGGGAACAGTCTCAAAGGCTCATTTATATCTGAGATCATATGCTGTTTACCAGAAAGGGTTTGCTGCTATGTCTCATATTCACTCCTTTTTTCCTCCTAGGAAAGATTGTACAGTGTCCATCATGCAGCAACTCTCCCTTATTTGTTTTGTTGTTCTTGCTTATTGCCCATCATGGGCACTCATTACAGGTATAGCACATCTTACTGCAATTGTATGTTTGATTACATCCCCACTGTGAGTATGAGTTTCTTTCTTTCTTTCTTTCAACGCTGCAGGTTCCTATTTCTGTACTATGCAAACCTTTTCTTTACTGACCTCCCCTTTGCACACCAAACAACACATCACACTGAGCAGTGTATTATTTAATAGCAATTTACACATGGAAATGAGGAGCAATGATGAAAGTTTTTCTCATGCCTTACCTTAATATGTCTCTGTGTAAGCACCATTTGTAACTCAGCAGACATAAAAGCAATGCTCTCTTTTTCTTTTGCCAATCATATCTGGTGTGATTTTTGCTAGAGCTGCAGAAATTTTCCATCATAGCTGGCTTGAGTCACAGAGTTTTTCACAGTATACAATGTTGTCCATGTACACACCACACATTATATTCCAAAAGAATTAATGCATTCAAGGAGTGACCTGAACATAATTTTTGAAAAAGATCACATTTTGTCTACACTCCCATAAAGACATGTTTTTGTTTAGGCTTTTGATAGAAAGATTTTAGAGAGAACTTTGTTTGTCCTCATGGGGAATTTGGCTTCATACAGAAGCCCACATGCAAGCACTGTTGTTGAAGCACTATGGACCGAAACAGACGAAAATTTAAAAATAAAGAAAACTTCTGACTTGGTTTTCCTAGTCACAGTGCATGCTCTATCTATCTATTATTGTTGGTATAAGGGAGCCCCAGTAGCGTTTCTTCTCACACTTTTGCCGAATAATTTGTCGGCTGAAAGTAATAACTAATAATAAGAGAGCAATCACAATGAAGTGTTATAAAATATATTGCTGTAGGTATGAAAGAGCCCCAGTAGTGTTTCATGTTGCACTTTGTTAAATAATTTGTTGGTTAAAGTTCTCAGTGTCAGCATGTCAGGCAGAGAGGATGTACAGAATTGCTCATAATGGCACTAAGTTTTGTTTTAATCTTCTTCTGTGCTTCTCCCTCCATCGAGTTAAGAGTGCACCCAATAACTGAGCTTGCCCATTTAATTAGCTTGTTGATTTGGTGGGCCTCTCTTGAAGTGATGTTACCAACCCAACAAACAACAGCATGACACTGGCAATCACAGAGCTGTAGAAAAGGATGTCACTACCCCATTAAAGAAGCACAGTCACCAAAAACATCTGCCTTGCTCATTCTTAAGTAGTTCATCTGCGTTATTAGACCAGTTTCAACTTGACATTGATATGGATCCCAAACTGATGTTTACTTGATTATGTTGACCTATTTTATAAGTTGCTTTGGATAAAAGTGACTAATCAAATAAATGTAAATGTGGACCCCAAGTATTTGTAGCAGTGTACCACCTACACATCCACCGACTGAATTATAATATTTTGAAGTTGTGGTCCCCGGCCGGGACGCCCAGGAGGACGTGAGGAGGGCTTGTGCCTCCTCCAGACCGCGAGGGGGCGTCCGTCCTGGTTCTGTTGGGGACCACGGGTCGAGGGCATGGAAGCCCTACCCTGTAGGGGCCCGTGGTCACCGCCAGGCGGCGCCCCGATGCCGGTTTATCACATCTGGTCCTCGGCCGGGGCTGGAGCCCGGTCGGGACGCCTTGGAGGACCGGAGGAGGGCGTGTGCCTCCTCCAGACCGAGTGGGGGCGTCCGTCCTGGTTATGCAGGGGGCCTCGGGTACAGGGCTTGGAAGCCCAGCCCTGTAGGGACCCGTGGCCACCGCCAGGCGGCGCCCCAGTGCCTAATTATCCCTGGTGTGGCGGAAGTGCCGGGGGGAAGACGACCGGGGATACACGAACGGCTTCCGGGTGCGCAGCCGGCACTTCCGCCACACAGGGGTGTGGCCAGCGTTAAGTGCCGGGAAGCAGCTGGAGCCCATCCGGGTCCCCATAAAAGGGGCCGCCTCTCTCCAGTCAGGAGGTGGAAGTCGGGAGGTAGCGGACTGAGCTGGAGAGAGAGGACGGGAGGCGGCCAGGAAGGCACAAAGACTGTGGGCCCTGGACTTTGGGGAAATCGGTGCTGGAGGCACTGGGGTTGCACGTGAGCACGAACTTTGTAAATACTTGTAGCAATAAACAGTGTGTGGTGAAACCATGTTGTCCGTCTGTCTGTGCCGGGGCCAGCGTTCACAAAGTGTTTATTTCCTTATTCGGCACACACATTTATTGATAACATGTTCTATTTTTAAATCAGACAGTAGCTTTTATTCATTGCCTACTTTCTTCTTAATATTATACTAAAGATAAAGTCAAGTGAATTATCTTTGAATAACAAGGTATCAATAAAATCATTTATGTATAGATTCTAGAAATCAGAATACATTGGCTGTGGATTGGTTATGTATGTTTGCCTGATGTTTGATTGGTGATTTACATTTCCTTACTCTGTAAACAAGTGAGTATTCTTTAATCCCATTGCTTGCACACTTTCAGAAATACCATAGACACGAATGGAATGAAAGAAACTTGAAAACTGATGAACTCTGCAACACTCTGGATTATCAACTAATTAACGATTCGTTTATTCATTTTCTTATCTAGCATATTCTAAACACAGATGTGTCAAGGTAGAGGGGCACACTGCTATGCTGCCACCTCACAGATGCATTGTCCTATGTTTGTATTACATGCCCTGCCACTGTTCATGTTGAGTTTACAAATCCTCCTTATGTCTGCATGTCCCCAAAGACATAGTATTTAGGTTGTTTGGTGATACCAGTTTTTTCCTGTGTAAATAAGTGGGCCCTATGATGATCACCCTGTCCAGGATTATTTTGTGCTTTTAGCCCAGTACTGTCTGGACAGGCTTTCACCCTCATGAACATGAATGGAATTATGGGGGTTGAAGAATATTACATTCTATTCCAAATCAGGGTCAAAGGTGACAGCTTAAATACTACCTGCATGGTAGAGGGCACCAGTCTAGCGTTTAGTTAATTTCTTTGGGTAATTTAGAGATGAGAATGCATCATCTTGTATATTTTTTTGCTGCATTTTCTAGCAGAGAATTTATCGGTCTGCAATGTAAATCACTATATGTGATAAGGTGTTGTTGTTTTTGTTCCATATTTAATTCTCTGAGGTCTTGACCAATTGAATGACTCATTTCAGCCTATCTCTGTCAAAGGGTTTAACCAGAAATCACAATCATTTCCTGATTTCCTCTTTTTAATTCATTATGATGTGCACAGAAAGACCTAGAGATCCCATACTGCCTTGAGAGGTTGGGAGCATGCGCTGATTACAGTGCGCTGCTGCACCCATCACACGTCATACCACCCAGATAGAGATCCGATTGCAGCCATGTGTAATAAGC
This sequence comes from Polypterus bichir lapradei, assembly GCA_026402145.1. Taxonomy (NCBI): domain Eukaryota; kingdom Metazoa; phylum Chordata; class Cladistia; order Polypteriformes; family Polypteridae; genus Polypterus; species Polypterus bichir. Next base: position 18,479,803 of record JANRMT010062849.1, read on the forward strand.
ATAAGTTTAATATGTCACTGTACTCTGTGCAAATATATCTTATAAATCTGCCTTTTTCTGCTCACATGCACAGTGGACACAGAGCCAGATTTAGCACAGGGGTTCGCCATATAGAACTGCTAGGCAAGCATTATAAGACAAGACAGATTCACAGACACAACTGGGAAATGGGCAGTCAGACTGTGGACTGTTGTATACTGTTTTTGTCTGTCAAAGTCAGCATGAAACTGTATCCTTTTTTGCCTTTTTTGGAATGGCATGATTCACCGAAGTGGGGTCCTGCACGTGAAGAAAGAGTATAAAGCCTTGGAATATTGCCCGGCACACCTTTGAAGCCAATGGACAAATGGGAGATAACGTTATCCGATCCTGAAAATCCTTCCACGGCAGACACTACACAACGGGCCCCCACTCCCGAACTGGGTTCTTGCCATTAGCTTCCTTCATCTGTTATGCATTGTAAGCCATCATTAAACAAAGGTAAGTTATTTCTCCTATGTGATCTCTTACCGCCATATCACTAAGGGAGGGGAGGTGTATCGCCTTTTTATATTATATCTATATAGAAACAGGTTATGTAACATGCTGCAATCACAAAAGAAATCAATCCTATGGAGCTAGCGCTCTCTGCTGGATACACCATGCAACATGTGACACCTCAGCACCACGATGAACAGTGTGAGTTTTTTTTTTTTTTTTTACAGTGGCTGGAGTGCCAAACCTGCCACCAACCCCCAAGTTTTCCCTGCAAGTTGGAGGACCTCCATGCAGGGCTAGGTGCAGATTAACGTCATACCCAGGATGGTACAATGGCAGGGTTAAGGGCCTTGCTCAGGGCCAAAAATGGAGTAGAGTAATGTCTGGTGTTTACAGAATTCGAACTAACAAACCTTCCGATTGCTGGTGCAGATCCCTAGCCTCAGAGCCACCACTCCGCACATACTGGCTTGGTTTGACCTGAAACTTTATTTTTCATTTTTAAAATATTCAGGGTACTATGGAACTCAGCTGCAATGTCCAACTAAGGGTTAATGTGCATAACTATTTTTATCTTTTTCTTTCCATCAAAACTGCCAGGATGCAGAACTATCATTACATTCCAAAACTATCCTAATGATGACAAAATAATGGAACACAAAGTGAGCAGTCTCAGGACTCTGCTTGTTTCAAAACTATGGCAGGAGCAATTCTGCTAATTAAAAAAATGTTGTTTCAAAATGCAGCCCTAATTATGAACATCAAAATGATTCATTTTGGTATAATGTTATTCATTAAAACCTGGTTGTTTTGCGGCTAGAAGTGATTTGTATCTAAAGACACATGACGAAAAACGCATTTAAATTATCGCTCATTATTCTTTTAAATGCCAAAAAAGATTTCTTAATTTCCGTTACAGGAATAGTTACAGTCTAATAACTTTATTCATAAAGCAAAACTCCACCATACTTGCTTGTAATTTGAATGCCATTGTAGATTAAAAGTGAATGATTTAAACAGGTAGTTTGCAGTCAGGATTTAAGTAACATAACTTGAATATTTACAGTTAGCACTCTTATGAGATCCTTTGTTTAAGAATAAATAGTATCATTAGGGTAATGTTCATCTTTTAATTAAAATAGCAGTTAAACCATATGTTCCATCAAAAATACATTTTATTGCCTCTCGTGTGTCATGAATGATGACATTCTGGAAGCTTTTGAAAGGCAAATAAAATGTTTGAAACTTGACAGAAATCTATTGATAAACAGAGCATATGTGCAATTTCATTTAAGAAAAAAAAATCAGTATAACCCTAGAGACATCTGGCAATATTATTTGTTTTTAATTTAAAGAAAATGAGACGACCCACCTCATTAGCAATGATGTATCATTATTATCTGCGTGATAAACAATCATCCTACAACCTGCATTGATTAGTGTGTCCCCAACATCAATCATTACAACTCATTTGAAAATTTTGTTAATAATAAAGCCATCTGTATAGTGATGGCTATGGTGATTAATATGAAAGGTAAATCAATCTGATGACATTGTGATAATCTAAATGTTAAATAGTAAACTGTAATAGATGGCAAAAGTAACCTTAATTAGGGAACATATGTGTCATCAAGTCACTGAAATGTTCAAAGTCCATATGGTTAAAAACAAGTCAGGGTTTTTAAGACTGTTTCTGTGAAAAAGAACAATGTATGCAAAATCTGAATCAGTTAAACAGACAATTTCATAAAAACAAGGGCCTTTTCATTTGGATCTACTAGAAAAGTAGTCAAGGCAAGAGTAATATGAACCATAATTTTTACCTATATCAATACATTCTTTATTTTTTAACATGAATCATAAGCTGTAAAAAGATGTCTTTACCTGTTTCTCTAGCTGAGTCAGTATCATGTGGAAGTAAGTCCTATTTTTATCATGCATAATCATATGGAATGCATCCCACATTTCAATGCTAAAAAAGGTAACCTAATCTTAACATTTAAGGCTAAAGATCACATTTGGCAAATATACATTTAAAGATATCAATGACACTGCAACATCCTCGGGTAAAAAACTAAGTACATCCCTGGGTTCAATCCTTGGTTCTAACTAGTTTGATAGAAATAACTTAATGTACAGATTTCAGTGGCCCCACAGACTCTTTGCCTTTACCTCTACTCAGAAGTTCTATAGCGCTGATATATGATATATGAGGGTTGTCTTGCTAGAACGCCATCTCACTTCAGGCTCTCTAGAATTTAAGTTAGATTTCAATAGTTTATATCGACCGTGGCTTTGTCACAGTTACTCACAAGTTGTCAATTTCTTCTTTTTAAGTCATTCTGTTGTGGTTCTAGTACAATGTTTTGGTTTAGTGTCCTGTTGCTTGGTTTATTTTTGGTTAAGCATACGATTTTTGACAAATGGGTTGTCATTCTCCTAACATTTTCACTGGTAATAAGATGTAGTCAAGAAGTCAAGCAAAATTACACCTTTTATTGGCTAACTGAAAAGATTACAATATTCAAGCTTTCAAGGCAACTCAGGCTCCTTCTTCAGGCAAGATGTAATGTAATGAAATATATATATTCTCGGCCCTAAAATAGGAAAACAATGCATTTCTTACAGCTTTTTAGAAAACGTGTGGGCCAGTCTATCATACAAAAAAGTTACCTTTGTTTGTCTAGCTGTGTTGATGCCTTGACTCTCAGAAGAGAAATCCAGGATCTGACTTTTTCATTTTCTAATGCTAGGTCTCCACTAATCTCATGCAATTCCTTAGAAAAAGCATTTTGTAGGAACGAAGAGCACACCTCTGTTCAAAACATCCTTACCTTGGTTCACCTTTTAAAAAGCTCAATTTCTACTCTCTTAATTAACATTGTCTATTTCAGAGCATGGATTTGTTAGCATGATTTATTTATGCAATGCTATTTTTTAATTGTAAATCTAATATTACTGTTTTATATTTTATTTCACTTTGCGGCCCTCCCTAACTGTAAAGGACTGATTCATTTTAATACCTTTTAGTAGTCTCGTTATTTCCAGTGGCTGTTCCAGAAGTCAGTTTGTCACGGTTACTACAGTAAGCTTAAGACAGGTCACCCTGGGAACTGCTGAGATGTTGCTGATGTGTAGCAAGGAGGCTCCTTCAGGGAAAGTTAGACTGATCCTCATGCCAGAGAGCAAGTTGCTCAGAAGCATTTTTGATTGTATGGCCCATTAAAAAAAACAAAGAGATCACTAAAACCCAAGTCCACCAAAGGATAACCATAAGGCTATGCACAACATTCCCAAAGCTTAGCATTACACTTACCATTTTGTTAGAGTATACACAAGTTTTTTCTGCCAAGAATCAGAAGATGAAATATCTACTATAAAACATCACACAAGGCGTTTGACAAGAGAGAACGGGAGGCGACAGGCAAAAGTGCTCAGTGTGTTTCAGTGCAGGTAGGCAGGCAATTCAACAGTTGGAGAACAAGATCCTTGTATAATTAAACTCAATAGACCAGTTCCTGTAGAGTTATCTTTGTTGTATTATTTATTTGCATTTTGTTACAGCCTCCCATTGTTGAACCTTCCTATTTATTTTAAAAATTAATTACCATTTAGACCTTGGACTTACTTTCAGATTTTCCAAGTTGCAGTGTTTTTCATTAGTACTTTTTACACTATTCAGAGTTAACGTTGTCTTGAACGTTATGCTTTGCTGTAACATACTAGTGCTTTGGAGCGTTATATTTTGTAGTCTGATTCAACGCTTCGTGTTTTTTCTGTTGATACCTTATTGTTACCATAATGTTATATGAATAGAAAATGTGGACAACTGAAGTGCTGTCATTGTCAGATTAGTTTTTAATATTGCGGTAGAGAACTGAATACATTATATATACTTTTAACATCATGGTTTTTGATCTCTCAATCATTATTCCATTTTTATTATTAACTTTATTAGCTATATTATTAACAACATTAATATTTTTTGTCAAAATAATTAAGATCAGATTACCTAGAATAATAAAATAACACAAAATAAGTATTAAATATCTTTAAAGATATTCAAATCTTCTTTGAGTCAGTTAACATGATGTTCATATAAGATGCTTTATGTCGTTCACCACAATTTTACAGACAAGAACAAAGTTAAAATTGTAACAAAATAAAAAGTCAAAATAGGTACCTTTGTACCAGTTATTTCTTTGTTTGCTCACACACTGGTCTTGGTTTTTCCTTTATTTGTCTAAAGATCAGTCACCGCTTATTGCATGATGCTGTGAACAAGTGCACAGAAAATAACAAAAGCATGATAGGCTCCCATGAAGTCCTGCAAATCCATGCCAGGGAGTCCACTGACCTGCTTAGAGATAGGCCTTAGTTCAGGCAGCCTGATCCCAAACTACATAGGCAGGCTTTTCCATACTGGCCAGAAACAGGCATGGAAATTTCAAAATACTTTAAATGACTCAAAATATGCAAAGATGACCCTCAAAGGGAAAGGAACTGTCAAGTTTCTGGTTTACGAGTCAAGCCCAAATAAAGAATGTTTATACAAGAAGAACTTTATTTAAATAAACATAAGAGAAGTGCAAAAATGTCAAAAATTAGCCAAACAGGTTTACTAAAAGTAAAGCAACCCAGAGCAAAAAAGTTGTAAATTGTAATCGAATCACCGAAATCCAAAGATAGAGGCAAGAAATAATTTCAGAAACCAGAAAACTCAATGCTTAAAATTAATTCAGTCTTTGACAATCAATGAACCACTGAAGGATCTATTTGACAGGCTGAAATATAAAGGCTGAGGGTCATCCTTCAGCTGTGAAAGCTTAAACAACACGTAAATATTAAATAATTAATAGACATGACAATATTAATAACATTTACATAATAACAAAAGTAAGAGAAATAGTTGTTAAAAAAATTAAATAAGAAATAAACATTTTTTTGTATTTGTATTATGTATTTCTTTTCTGTTTTATTGTCTCTTGTTTTATTCCAAAGTCTTGTGTTTCCTGTATTTATCTTTATTTAGTGTTTTATGTAGACATTATTTGTTTCCAGTGTTCTATATGCCTTGTCATTAATTTTGAGTTTCTGTGAAGTACTTTGACCGTGGTAACTATGTAAAGAAAATTTATTATTATTATTATTATCACATGTTATGATCCAGAGCTAATTTTGTTTTTTAGAGCCCCTAAATTAATTTCTAGCATTGATTTTTTTGCTATTTCAGACTATTTGATTTGCAAATTCATTTTGTACATATTTGCCACAATTTTGGGTGCCATTTGTTACATGGGATGGTTGTTATGGGTATACCCTAGGAGGTTATGATCTGGGTATTACAATACAGTGGAGCAAAAGTTCTTCAGGCAATCCTTCCCTATCCAAACTGCAGATAAAAACCCTATTCAATGATTTGCTAAAAATCTTTGTGCTTTGCTCTTTTGTGTATCAGCCTTTCACTTCTGCCCTTGACTTAGAATTTGGCTCTTCATTTGTGGCCTTGACACATGGTTTTCTTTGATCTCCTGCATTTGATCCATTTATACTTTCACAACCTTCTTCCTGGTTAGTCCAAATCTTGTCTTCCCTTCAGGCAAAATATTTTAGAGGGCAGGACTCAATGTCACCAACCATCAAGTTACCATTATTTCATGTTACAATCTTCACATTTGTCATTTTATTGGTTGCCAGTGAATCAGTCCTTGCAACATGTTTCTGCTTTTGTGAATTCAACAATATAGCTATTTATACAGCAGTATCCACTTGTATCTAGTAAAACTATAAACAATCAATGGCTTAATCATGTGAAGCCTGCAAGTAGGAAGATGAATATTTGGATTTTGGGAGCCTATATGAAACCATTTATAGCTATAAATGGAAGAAACAATATACAGTTATGCACCAAATTACGGCTCCATTTGGGACTGGCCATCTGACTATATGTTACGTTGGCCGCATATGGATTTGGTTTGGTTCACCGGTACACATACTTTAATTCTTCACACGGAGTGGTACAAACTGATCTTTGTGTCTAGGCAGCTATATGGCGAATTTTAATAAGGCAGCGTTTCTCAAATACTGGATTATGCTACAAATGAGTCACAGGTTGCCGTTGTTAGTTTGTGAGTGGGTTGCGGTGGGTCGCCTAGGTCAGTGTTTCTTAACTGCTGTGTTATAATCTGGGTTGCTGTCAGTGGGTTGTGAGTTGCCGTAACTGGTTCATGAGTGGGTTGTGGTGGGTCACCTGTGTGGTCAGTAGTGCTACACAATGTGTTTCTTTGTTTCAAGGGGGACCCCCCTGATTGCACTTGCTTTACCAAAGGGGTAGTTGGCAGTTGCTGCTTCTGTGTCATTAATAAATTTAAAAAGGTAAAACTGGGGCATGGGACTGTAAAGCTTGAGAAAAACTGGTGTAAGGAAGGTGATAAGAATAAGAATTAGCATTGTGAAGCAGCACCAATCAAAACAAACCTTAAAGGGCCAGCCAAGAATCAGAAAACTTATTAGACCCTATGAAATAACAATAGTAATAATAATGAAAGAGTTATTACTGTGGATGGTTTAGCCATTGTTCCTATTGTTTTCCTTTGGCCCTTGGCCATATGAATCGCCTCAACTCAGTTGGCCATAAGTTGGTGCATGATTGTGCTGTGTGTTAATAGTTCATTTTTAAAGAAATATAAATAATTAATGTAAAAGCAAAACAGGTTCATTACATTCATGTACAGTTCCCTAATAAGATACATTAAAATAATAGTATAAATTTGATCACACAAATAAAGCTTTGACATATTCTTTTGTGCCTTCAGAAAAGTTAGTAGTCTATTTGCATCTCATAAACGTTTCATATATGGTACAGTTAGAAAAAAATAGCTTGGAAAACATAAACTGTGTTTTATAATACTATTATGATTAAAAAATGTATTTTGTAATGCTTTAAGTTGAGGATATCATATGCCATCTACAGTAAATCTCTGATTAAGCATCTATCCCTCAGTAACATTAGGTAGTTAGATGCTGCTAAGAGTTCCAAAGGGAGTCCCAGCAAGAATATAAAATATACAATTGTATATGTAACCCATTTACAGAAACCCTCCAGTAAGACATTTTATATGTCCCTCTTGCCTCTTTGAAATTTGTCAGGCTGATAGTGTTTATGTTACACAGGGATGCATGGAAAACTTCCTACAGTCGGAAGCACAGAGAAAAATTAAGAGCATCCACTGTGCTGCTCAAAGTGCCTACATGAAATGAATAATACATCTAAACAAAAGACTCGGAGAGGAGAGCCATTAGAGCTGATAAACTCTATGCCCCAGCTAAAATGTATATCTCTGCATGCTCTCACAGTATTCCTGATGGAAATCAAATGGCTTTGCCCATCAGTCTGTCTAAGTACGGAGCGGAACGGGGAAGGCTGGAGTGCTGAGGACACAGGAAGATTAAATTTAAGGAAAGAATATAATCACTTAGGGTGGTGTGTGCAGTGAACAGGATACTGAATGAGACACCCATCCAAAATAGAACCAAACACACTGTTTTTTAATTCACTGCCATACTGTTTAAATATTTAAAATGAGGTAATAAAGATGAAAATGAATGTTTGTTCCAAAAGAAATGAAAAAAAAAAACTGCCATTGAAAGTAGTTATTTTCAAATACAAGTACTTGAGTATAAGCTATATCCAGTTCAGACTAATACAGCCATTCAGTTTAGTCTTTTACAATGTTCTATTCAAATTTGGTATAAAGTACTGTCACAAAATCAAAGAAGCCACAGAAAGGTTTGGGGCAGCCACCCGTTTATTATTCCTTGGCTGCAAAATGTTTTAAAAGTTTGTATTGATGTGTACAGATTAGAGTCCAGAACAGAACTGAGGGGACGGAGGAAAGGTGGCGACTTTAAAGGCCAGTATAGGAAGTGACCTCAAAGGGGCAGGAACTGGAAGGGTCTTCATCCATAGGCCCACACCAGGAAGTAACGTTAAAGGGACCAGAACCTGGAATGACGTCATCGGTGCCAGGTGGAATTTCCGTGAACGGTCTACAGAAAAGCAAGAGAAAGAGTCAGTGCACTCCGCTACCTACTGGTCTGGCTCGGAATTACTCTCATTCAAGTCCTTTAGCTGCCTCCCATGCACACGTGTGTGAAAGTACAAAATAGCATACCGTGGAAACTGAAAAATAATGTTAAAACACTAACTAATATGAACACAGAAATGCTTACTTTACATCTATAGTTTGTTTATTATTGTAGCTGGATGCCAGGCTGTCATGGACATGCTTTTTGTAAAAGAATCTTATGGCGAGGTTACAACAAGAGACAGGACATGGAAGGTCTGTATTGACACAGGGGACACTACTGAGAGAGAACAGAATGTTATATATTTGTGCTGGGGCTCTGGATGGCATTAAATAGGGATGCCGCCATAAATATGAGAAAGAAAGATGCAGCCTGAGAAGAAACAGATCTTGTTCACTAGGACCCAGCAGTTGTCAGAGGAGCTTGGCCTACAAGCAAAGAAAGAGTGATGGAAAAGAAAACATGGTGGAACAGCAGAGGTGACAACACATTCTGGTCCATATTGGGGACAAGGGGAGGTGGTGCTGTCCATAGATAGAGAAGCCACATTTCCTAATGTTCTTATTGGGAGTGATATGTCTACGTGTCCTACATATTGAACTGGTCAGAATCAACACCACACACATGCACATCCATTGAGACTTGTTGGGTACTCATGTTAAAATTAGCTGATGCATTTTTATTTTGCAATCAGTTTTCAAAAAACTGGTAGACATATCTGCATATTGGAACATAATTTTCTAATTGTCATGGTGTACAACTTGTAAAACATTTGTTATTAATACCTACAGGAAACAGTTATGGTAACTGTCACAATAAGTATGCAATAAGTAAGCAGTAGTAGCTGTATTGTCATAAGGGCAGAGTACAGTGAAATTTCCATGTCTGATCAAGTTGCAGCTCTAGCACCATGGGAAACAAGAATGTACTGAAATGCATAACTTCTGGAAGAAGTGGTGGTGAGGTCAGCAGGAGGCACTTACCCTGTGGGCTGTGTGTGGATCCCAATTCCCCAGTGCACTGTGCTGTAAATATGGCAGCACCTTTCAGATGAGACATAAAACCAAGGTCCCGAATCTTTGTGGTCATTAAAGATCCCTGGGTGTCTTTCAAAAAGAGTACGATTTATCCAGAAGTCTGCATTATGGTCTTGTCCATTCTGGCCCCCTAATCATCCTTTGTCTCTAATTGGCTATCTCTCTCACACCATTACCACCTAATAGCTAATGTGTGATGAGTGTACTGTCGCAATAATGGCTGTTGTGACATCATTCACATACACATTGGTGTTACATTTGTAACATACTTTGTCTAGCGGTTATTACCAATAGAGAGCGTTGGATCACCCTAAACCCCAGACACAACCTTAGAGACACAAGTCCCAGTATTAAAAGAAACTTTATTAACAATAATTCCTTACAGAAAGGCATCAAAAGTGGCATAAAGCAAACACAATTCTCTTTCTCTCTTTTGTCTTCTCCACAGCACCCAGATGAGCTTTGTCTGTCCTCCACTCCAGACAGGATGTGGTCGAGCAGTCTCTTTTATCTTGGACCTGGGAGTATTTCCAGTGCTAAGGCATAGCCTGATGGAAGTACTTCTGGGTCAAGTTAATGTTAATGGTACATTTTATTTAGTCTGCTTAGCCTGAATTTGAATATAGTAAAGCAGCACTAGGGTGTTGTATGATGTTAGCCATTATGAATGAAGTGAGAAGTCAAGCAAAATGACACCTTTTATAGGCAAACAAAAAAGATTACAAATGCAAGCTTTTGAGGCAACTCAGGCCCCTTCTTCAGCCAAGAAAAGGTGTAATTTTGCTTGACTTCTTAATATAATAAAGCTTAACATAGATAAAGGAATATTCAGCTTACCCCCTATAAGTTATAGAAAATGGAATGTTCATAATCTTCACTCTGTGAGACACTAGAATAGCCCATAGCTTGAAGTTAGACAGCTAGGAAGAATAATGAGTGGTCATATTAACATTAAGGGCATATAGTTTTCTGACTATAGAAGAATGCATAGAAACCTTAAGAAATGTAACCAGGCTATTTAAGCAGAATGTCATAAGTTCGTCTTTATTCCCTTTATTTTTTTGTGTGAACTGTTTGCTTTGAACTTCACTAAAATCCTTAAAAACGAGGACACTTGCGGAGTAATTTTTGTACGACTAGTCATACTAGTGCCAAAATAACTATCTAGCTGCATTTGAACTATTTTGAAATTTTGAACGATTTTAAAATCCTCCTCAAACACAACTACAAATGTAATTAATAAATATAACTAATACAGTATCTTGCTTTATGTACTCCTTACTTCTGTTTCATTACCACTTTGGTATTCTCCAAACTAATGTATTTAAAGTCAAGCTTGTACAAAGAACGCAATATGAGCAATATAATATGATATCCACTTTTTTTACAGGAAAGGTCTCCAACTTCCTCCAAAAAAGTTCACTTTTCAGTTTTGTAAAAAATATGCTGGTGCCTTAGAAGAGAAATTATTCAGTGAATAATGCTGAAGGTAGATCACTATGATATGCTATTCACAGAACTGTGTTTATTCCCTAATAGATCAGTCATAGAGGCAGCTCTAAACCCAACCAAAAGTATAACGACTTTGAACTATTTTGATGTTTGCCTGCTTTGCAGTTTTCCACAAAGGATCCCATTAGTCAGCCCACAGTAAGTGTTTATTAATCTAATCATTCTTAAATCATTTTAATGCTGCTTTGGACCAGAGCCACATTTTCCTTGAAATTTAAACATTTGCCTTTATTGTCGCAGCAATTCCACAAAGAAGCTGTGATCTGTCTCTGTCTGAAAATAGCAATATGAAATTAAAACATTTTTGCTTTATGTCGGATTCCAGGGAGACTGTAAACAAGGGGAAATGGACAAGTGTATTACAGAAAGGTGACAGGTTAATCTTTATGTCTTTAGTTGAAGCCTCTTCCAATAACAGTTCTCATTTGTGTTTGTCTTGGCTTATCTTTAAAAAGGGAAAGTGCCATGAAGCACCACTAAGCAGCACATCCAACAACTGTACTTACAATTGGAACATTTTGTAACAATTTTCATTACATAAATGAGGAAAAAAATACTTATTGATCTTAGATTAAGATAAGCCTTAAACAGACATACCTGATGAAAATAGCTATATATATATATATATATATATATATATATATATATATATAGTCACAGGTGGCTGGGGGGGCAACCCGGCCGGGATGACCCGGAGGAGGGCTTATGCCTCCCCCAGACCACGTGGGGGCGACCGCCCTGGTGGTTATGGGGACCACAGGTACAGAGCTTTGAAGCTCAGCCCTGTAGGGGCCCATGGTCACCACCAGGGGGCGCCCCAATGCCTTGGGAGCCCTGGACCTCAGCACTTCTGCCACACCCGGAAGTGCTGGGGGAAGAGGATCGGGGACACCCAGAGTGCTTCCGGGTACGCAACCGGCACTTCTGCCACACTGGGGAGTTCTGGTGGAAGATTGTTGGGAGGCACCCGGACCACATCCGAGTGATTATAAAAGGGGCGGCATGGTGGCGCAGTGGGTAGCGCTGCTGCCTCGCAGTCAGGAGACCTGGGTTCGCTTCCCAGGTCCTCCCTGTGTGGAGTTTGCATGTTCTCCCCGTGTCTGCATGGGTTTCCTCCAGGTACTCTGGTTTCCTCCCACAGTCCAAAGACATGCAGGTTAGGTGCATTGGCGATTCTAAATTGTCCCTAGTGTGTGCTTGGTATGTGTGTGTGTGCGTGCCCGGGGTTTGTTTCCTGCTGTTGGCTGGGATTGGCTCCAGCTCCAGTTAGGATATAGCGGGTTGGATAATGGATGGATATATATATATATATATATATATGCCTTTAAGAATTATTATAAATATACAATTTTCAGAGGTGTAAATATATCTTTCTTTTGTGAAATTGCACTCTTGTGCCTTTATGTGATTTTCCTTCTTGTCAATATGGATGCAACTGAGAAGACAACATTCACATCTTGTGTAAACAGGGGTAAATCAGAAATGTTAAACCTTAAAAAACATAGTACTGAATCATAAATTATTTTAAAATCAATCATGCAGAACTGTCTCTTTGCATACCATTACACTAAAAATATAGTAAAAATATATAAATAAATATAAAAATATAAATATTTGGACCTTTTAATCCAAAAAACACATCAACAACAACAACGTTTATTTATATAGTACATTTTCATACAAAAAAATGTAGCTCAAAGTGCTTTACAAAATGAAGAATAGAAAAATAGAAGACACAATAAAAAATAAAAATAAGTCAACATTAATTAACACAGAATAAGTAAGGTCCGATGGCCAGGGTGGACAGAAAAAACAAAAAAAAAACTCCAGAGAAAAAAAAAAAATCCGTAGGGATTCCAGACCAAGAGAGACCGCCCAGTCCCCTCTGGGCAATCTACCTAACATAAATGAAACAGTCCTCTTTGTATTTAGGGTTCTCATGGAAGGACTCGATGATGATGGTCACGTAGACTTCTGGCTTTCAGTCCATCAATGTTGGAGCATCATGATGCTTTGAGTAGGTGGTGGTGGCGCAGGCCGCCACCACAAAGAAACCGGAAAAAGAAACAGAAGATAGAGTTGGGGTCAGTACGGATTTTGGAGCCACTATGAATAGTTATTATGATGAATTGAACATACAGAGTATCAGGATTAAGTTAAAGTGAAGTTAGGAGAAAGCCATGTTAAAGTAATGTGTTTTCAGCAGTTTTTTAAAGTGCTCTACTGTATTAGCCTGGCAAATTCGTATTGGCAGGCTATTCCAGATTTTAGGTGCATAACAGCAGAAGGCCGCCTCACCACTTCTTTTAAGTTTAGCTTTTGGAATTCTAAGGAGACACTCATTTGAGGATCTGAGGTTACGATTTGGGATATAAGGTGTCAGACATTCCGATATATAAGATGGAGCGAGATTATTTAAGGCTTTATAAACCATAAGCAGTATTTTAAAGTCAATCCTGAATGACACAGGCAACCAGTATAGTGACATCAAAACTGGAGAAATGTGTCCTAATTTTCTTTTCCTAGTTAGGATTCTAGCAGTTGCATTCTGCACTCGTTGCAAGTGATTTATGTCTTTTTTGGGTAGTCCTGAGAGAAGTGCGTTACAGTAATCTAGTCTACTGAAAACAAAAGCGTGAATTAATTTCTCAGCATCTTTCAATGATATAAGAGGTCTAACTTTTGCTTTGTTTCTTAAGTGAAAAAATGCTGTCCTAGTGGTCTGATGAATATGCGATTTAAAATTCAGATTACAGTCAACAGTTACCCCTAAGTTTTTTACTTCCGTCTTAACTTTTAATCCTAATGCATCAAGTTTATTTCTGATAACCTCATTGAATCCATTATTGCCAATTACTAAAATTTCAGTTTTCTCTTTATTTAGTTTGAGAAAATTACTATTCATCCATTCAGAAATACCAGTAAGACATTGTGTTAGTGTATCGAAAGAGTCGGAGTCATCAGGTGCTATTGATAAGTACAGCTGTGTGTCATCAGCATAGCTGTGGTAGCTCACGTTGGAACCTGAGATAATCTGACCTAACGGAAGCATATAGATTGAGAACAGCAGCGGACCCAGGATAGAGCCTTGTGGAACACCATATCGGATATCATGTGTCTTTGAGATGTGATTACCACAACTAACAAAGAATTTTCAACCTGCCAGGTAGAATTCAAACCAATATAAGACACTGCCAGAGAGGCCCACCCATTGACTAAGGAGATTTCTAAGAATATTGTGATCAATGGTGTCAAATGCAGCACTCAGATCTAAGAGGATGAGAACAGATAAATGGCCTCTGTCTGCATTTACCCGCAAGTCATTTACTACTTTAACGAGTGCAGTTTCTGTGCTGTGATGTGTTCTGAAACCTGACTGAAATTTATCAAGAATAGCATGTTTATTGAGGTGGTCATTTAACTGCATAATGACTGCCTTCTCTAGAATTTTACTTAAGAAGGGCAGGTTAGAGATGGGTCTAAAATTTTCAAAAGCAGAGGGGTCAAGATTATTTTTCTTGAGCAGGGGCGTAACTACAGCAGTCTTAAGACAGTCTGGGAAGACCCCCGTATCTAATGACGAATTTACTATGTCAAGAATATTGTCAATTAGCACGCCTGATACTTCTTTCAAAAACCTTGTTGGTATTGGGTCAAGGACGCAGGTGGAGGGTTTCAGTTGAGAGATTATACTATGTAATTCAGGTAAATCTATCCTGGTGAAAGCATTTAATTTGTTTATAATGGAGTACCGGGGCTTTGGAGGTTCTGCAGTGTTGGGGAGATATACTATGTTATCTCTAATATCATTAGTTTTTTGATTGAAAAATACCGCAATGTTCTCACAGGTTTCACTGGAAGTATTCTGGGGGCATTCCTTTGTGTTACCTGGGTTTAACAGACGATCAATTGTAGAAAATAAGATTCTGGGATTACTAGCATTGTTATTTAAAATATTAGAGAAATAGCAGTGCCTCTTAAGGCGGACTGTGTTAATGTATTCTGTTATTTTAACCTTCAATATCTCATAATGGATAGTTAGTTTAGTTTTCCTCCATTTACGCTCAGCTCTACGGCATGTTCTTTTTAAATCAGACACTCTTTGGGTCTTCCATGGAATAGCAATGCTAGACGTTTTTTTTAACTGTCTTTTCAGGTGCAACTATGTCAACAGCAGCTCTTACTTTAGAATTAAAGTTTTCCACTTTACTATTTACACTATCCTCGCTATTATAGTTGGCACTATAAACGGACTGATTGCTTAGAATGTTTGTAAGTTTTAAAGCTGCTGATGAGTCAAAGAAGCGTTTTTTAACAAAATGCTTCTCATGAGTGTTTTCTATCTTTATTTCTATATTAAATAATAGAAGGAAATGGTCTGATAGACCAATATCAATGACCTGCTTTATATCAACTTTAAGTCCTTTAGCAATCACTAAGTCTAACGTATGACCTGCTTTATGTGTAGGTTGATTAACGAGCTGTCTCAAATCAAAAGAGTCCAGAAGGTTCATGAATTCTTTTACTTTTTGGTCACACTGATTGTCGATATGAAAGTTAAACTCGCCGACTATTAAGAGTTTGTCATAGTTCATAATTAAAATTGACATTAAGTCAGAGAATTCCTCAAAGAAAGACGCGTTATATTTAGGAGGTCTATACACGGATAATACTAGAACGTGAGAATCTCCATGAATAACAACGGTGAGATAATCAAAGGACTTAAATTTACCAAAACTAACATCTTTACATTTTAACCGGCTTGAGTAAATGTTTGCCAAGCCGCCCCCCTTTTTTCCCTGGCGGTCTGCACGAGTAAAACTGTAATCCGGAGGCACAGATTCGATTAAAACAGCCGCGCCGTCTGAGTTAAGCCACGTTTCACTTAGTGCAATAAAATCAATGTTTCTATCACTAATAAGATCGTTTATAAAAAATGTCTTGTTAGTTAAAGCTCTAACATTTAATAGTGCCATATTTAATGTTTCGGAGGGGCAGAGCTGAATTCTATGCGTGTTATTGGTATTCGGAAGTTATTTTTGTTAACACCGCTCTGTGTGTATTTTTTATGTAATCTACAATCTGTTTTTATAGTTTTAATGCCTTGTCGATCTAAAGTAGTAATTGCAATTAAATTATTGGTGTTTATGCCGCACTGCCTAGATTTTTTACGTGCATTAAGATTGGTTATTAGATTATTAATGTTGTGCACTTTAACGGAAGCCTGTGTTAAGCCATTATGTCCTATCAAAGCAGTAGCATTACATACAGTAAATTACTGCACATTTATCTCTAAGCATATAGCAGTTTCAATATGTTGTTTACATTGAAAATGTCTTAGGGAAAAGAAAACAAGCAGCTTAAGTCAAAAGAAGAATTTTGGAAATTACTACAAGAAGCTTGGAAGAATTTACATACGAGGGCTGACTGAAGAGTAATGAGCCAGTACCTTTTTGTCTTTCATGGAGGTGGACATGGGACTGCTGTGCAAGTATTTGTAAATGGCATACATCTATCTATCATGAAAATATTAGGAGTACTGCCACCAATTATATAATTCAAGTTCTGAATACGCAATTTGCCAGGATGCCATCAAAAATTTAAAACAAGCCTTATAAGGTGCCCTCCCCACTACCCAAGTCAGAAAACATACAAGAAATAATAATAGTATTGAACCATTTATTACTATTTGCAAGGCATTTCTGTCTTTTTGACCAAAGAAAAAAGTGTGAAACATCTGCATAGATAGATAAAAAAGAGTTGTCATCTGCATTGATGCCACCATACTGTGAGTAAACGTTAACTGATGTACAACTTCAAAAAATGCTTTGCGGAAATACCAGTCAGTGCCTCAAAGATTGGAATTCTATGAGCATAATGATATATATACAGATAAAATTCTGTTACAACGAACTACCAGGGACCTAAAAAACTATTTCCTTGTAATTAAAATTTTGTTGTAATGAGATTCTGTATTTGTCACTATAGTGCTTTCTTTCACTTGTGTCCAGACGTTTGCAATCATTTCAATAGCTTCTTTCACGTTAATTTTAATTTTAATGCTGACGAGAATTTTTCTCAGCATTTCCTTGCGATAATACACTTTCAGGGCGCGAATGATGCCCAAATCCAATGGCTGAAGCATTGCTGTGCAATTGGGTGGGAGGAATTCAGCGCGAACATGATCTAAATGTGGAAGCATGTTGTGGGCAGCACAGTTATCAATCAGAAGCCGAATCATCCATTTCTTGTTCTTCATATTGTGAGGTTTCTGAACTCTTTTGGGATCACCCCCCACCCAACAGGAACGACACGCTGAAGTGTGTTCCAAAGCACAATTGCAGCATCTGTGGAAGATTGTTTGTCTGTTGCCAGGGCAGGGCAACCGCAGGCTCACAACACTGCAGTGAAGCGACACAGAAGGAAGTCCTAAAAGATCGGGTCACGCTATAAGTCCCTGTATTACACCCCAAAACACAAGGCTGAGTCTCGGTAATTTAGCAAAACCAGCTTTATTCAGCTTGAAACAGGAACAGCATGGTTATTTATTGTAGCGTGATCAGCAACTCTCCTATACACAAACACAGCAGTCAGGCAGGGTGGTGGCCAGGTCAGTGGCCAAGTAATACTGTTCCCTGCATTTATAATGTTCCTTACATCACCCTTTGAGATCTTTTCTGTTTGCATCAGTGAAGAGCCGACCCAGAGCTGTGAGCCTGCTGTTGCCCTAGCAATGGATAGATAGTCTTGCACAGACGCAGTGATCGCACTTCGGGATGCTCTTTGGAGTGTTGTCCAGTTGTTCCCAACAGAATTTAGAAACCTCACATTTTCTTGAATGAGTGGCACATTAATAGAAATGTTTCTTGAATGAGCATCACTGAACTACATAAAAACTGCTTTTTCCACGTCTTCAAATGCAGCAGTTCGTATATGTTTGCAACCTGTAATTTTTTTTTTTTTTTGCTCGGTCTTTCAAGAAAATCGACAGGGGAGATGGCAAAATTACGAATTCACTGGCAACGTCTTTTTTCTTTTTGCCGCAATGAAGAGCTGCAAAAATTTTAAGTTTTTTTTTCTAATATGAACTGTTATCGTTTTTTGATGCGTGCCTTTTCTATAGGAGGGTGACAATGAGTTAAATTCCAATGGATTTTTTTCAAATGTTGATGAACAATTAGCAAAAGATATCACTGAAAACCACCGAAAACAAAAACAGTAAAAAAAAAAAAAAACAGTATGAGGAAAGTTCAAAGAAAGCAAAAAAAATGTACAGTGTTTCTGTTTGGGGGATCATGGTGCACAACTGAGCTGCGACCACAGAACTAACTGCTCTGTGGCTTATTCATTCAGGCATTTCAATGTCTTTTGGGCACTTTGTTGTAATGAAAGTATCTGCTGAATGTATTTCGTAATGACAAGATTTTTATAGACTCGTGTCATATGGGGAAACTGTCGGGACCATAAAAATACTTCATTGTAATGAAAATTTTGTTGTAAAGATATTCTTTGTAATGGAATTTTACTTATATATATATTTTTTAACTTAATTGAAGTTTGTGTCTATTTATTGTATTTTGTTTGTGGCTATTGTTCCATCCGCATATTTTAATTCTTGAGGCACAGTAGCACTGTGGTAAACACTGTTGCCTCACAGGTTAGGTCATATTGTTTGCTCAATAATCTTTTCAGCATAATTGCCTTAACCATCAGTAACGCTAAAAAACACTGCACCATTATAATTCACTCAAAACTAGTTCAATTCCTCCTTCCCTATTTAATTCAATGCATTTGTTTGGTGAAGTTTCCATGATTTTGCTAAACTCACGGGGAGAGAACTCCATGTGGTTTACTGATCACTTGTAGAAGGTAAAATGAATGCCAAAAAAAAAAACAAGGAAATCCTGAAGGAAAACCTGATGCAGTTTGCAAGAAACCTGCACCTTGGGAAAAGATTTGTTTTCAAGCAAGATAATGATCCCAAGTGTAGCCAAAGCTATCCAGCAATGGCTTCAAAACAACAATGTTAATGTTCTGGTTTGGCCAAGTCAGAGTTCAAGTCCAAAGTTATTTGAGAATGTGTGGCTAGACTTAAAAAAAGTCTGTTCACTCATAACCTAAATGCAACCTGACTGAGCTTCAGCAGTTTTTCAAAGAAGAATAGGGGAAAATGACCAGTTGTGTCATGGCTGCCAAAGGTGCAGCTACTAAATATTGACTTGATGACGGTGAATTTTTATGTGAAAAATGATTTTGTGTTTTAAATGTGTAATTGTTTTGATTCCTTGCAGATATCTGTTTTCACTTTGACATTAAATAGTTTTTTTTTCCTGTTGATCAGTGTCAAAGAGCCAAACTAAATCCACTGTAATTCAATGTTCTATAATAATTAAATTTGAAAACCTCTAAGGGGTGAATGCTTTTTATAGGCACTGTATATTGTTTTCATGAACAAATCAACAGTTATTACCCAGATGACCAGCTTTGAAAACCATTTTCTTGAGTGGCTGAAGACTTCTGCACATATATTTATGTATTGGCCTATACTGTTTTTATTACAGTCTTTTGATGTATATGTCTCTTAGAATTTTTGTGAGCATTAAAAGAAAGAAAGATGAGTTCATTTAGTGTACAAGGGCTTGGGTGACTTTCATTTGGCACAGTTTACAGATGGTGTTGATCTTGTGGAACCAAACACTGTACATGTATAAACTCTAGTTGATCCATTCATGTAAATTTAGCTAAACTACAACTGCTTACAAGCTATAACAATACATCAAAAATTAAATTAGGTTATTTACTAACTTGTTTTATTTATTTTACATGAATGATGTAAATGTAGAAATAAACAGAAGGGACATAATTATCATTATTGGATTTCCTAATGCAAAATAGCATAGACATTATTTCACAATCTTTAAAATTAAAGGATTAAAGTTAATTATGAGTTACAATTTAGAAGCAGAAAAGAATTACAGTAACTTTTTTTTTTTTATGAAGCAATGAGCAAGCCGAGGCTGAGAGCACTCACTATACATTCATTTGATGGTGAACTAATCAACGACATACATTAAGCCTTTCTACCAGAATGATACAGTTGATGATTGTAGTCATTGAGATTGATTTTTCTTTAGTTATTTATGATCCTATGTTGCATGGAAAGGCCAGCTCCATTTATTTTTCATTGTAGTTAATATTTGCATTACATGCCTTGTAGAGTAGAGATGATGAAGCCATCTCCACTCCAATATCAGCTAATATGAAATTTATTTTTTGGTAGCCCATATTGCAAATTTCTGTTTATTACCATATTTTTTCATTTGTCTAATACAGAAAACTTTACATTCTCTCTTTTCAAGATTCTTTTTTTGCTCTGGATATTTCATTATAGTCATAGCTGTTTGAATATACAGATCTATACTTAAAAATATATGTAAAACAAAATATATATATACATATATATATATATATATATATATATATATATATATATATATATATTATCACGCACAAGCGCTTGGGGAGCAGCTTAAGGACCCGATATGCATCGCGATAAGTCCTGTCAGGGGACATAGATGGCGTACTAACTTTTCTCTCTTTGCTTCTTCAGAAAGACAGACATGCCGCCGCCATAAAACAACCCGGACGACTCAAAGAGCGACAACACTCCTGGGTTCCTTTCTTCCCTCTGCTTCCCCATTGATGAGGTCAGCTTTCCACAATGCATCACGCTTTACCCAGCATCCCACGGTTTAATTTCCAGTCCTCCCCTATAAACTATCCGTCTTCCCTGCCTTCAATGTCTTTTGTGTTTTATGGAAAACAAATTGATCTATAATTGTTTACAGTATATGGGGCTACCACCCCAAAACTTTATGAGTGTCTCTGTCTATTCTTTCAGTACATTTCACAGTGGCATAGTCAGCAGGATTGAAGTCCGAGAGAATGAGTGAAGGACAGGATCTGAATACTGTCCTAAACACCCTGGCCTACGAACTACAAGCCATCAAGATTGAGCAGGCGGCTACGAAGACGGAGCTCAAGGACACAAAGAGGCGTCTGGCAGCAGTGGAAGCAGTAAGGATGGAGCCCGCAAGACCTCCTCCACCTCTGATCATTGCTCTTACTGAGGCGGATGACAGAGGCGTACCTCTGCATTTTTAAGAGGACCGCCACACGGAACCAATGGCCACGAGCAGAGTGGGCGTCCATCTTGGCTCCCTACCTAAAGGGGCCTGCGCAGCGGGCCTATCATCACCTTCCCAAAGAGGACGCCGCTCAATACGATCTCCTGAGGGCCGAGATATGTAGGCGATATGGTGTGACCTCCAGCCAGCAGGCGAGGGCGTGGAGGCACTGGAAATTCGACCCCGTATTCCCGCCTAGGGTCCAAGCTTTTGAATACTAGACAGAAAGAAATAAAACAAACAAATAGAGACCAGACAGGTTAGGGTAAGTCAGTTTTGATAGTGCATATATACCCAAAAATGGTTACAGGATACATATCAAGCCTTTATAATTTTATCCGATATTATGTATTAAAAAGTCACATGATACTATATATAAACAAATTTATGGAGCGGTTTGTGTGGGTTTTAACAGCTACTAATGTAGAAGGAAAATTTTTTATATTAGCATAGAGAATAGCAAATTAACATAAAGAGCCATAAAAAGTAATTAAAAGCTTCTAAAACATTAGATTAAGCATAAATTACAATGTTAAGCAAATAAGATAAGCCAAACAAATAGTTAACTAAAAATCAGTCATATTGCATTATTTTTTAAGCTTACAGCAAAATTTCTAGTCTGGGAAAGAACAGAAATTGACGCACCGAAACCAGCTTAAAACAGGATAAGAGTTTGAGAACACCTGTGATTCAAGGCTAGGAAGCGATAACACAGAGAAGATGGCTGTGGAAGGCACGTAGCGAAACCAGCTGGGTTGATGAATCAGCAGAAAGGCAATAAAAGGCTTTTGCTGTAAGCAAGGTCACACTGTAACGCATGAAGAGAAAATCTTAGTAAATTCAGGCTTTAGCAAAAATATTAGAAGAATATATTAGAAATTAGCTTTAGTGTAGAAATTAAGACAAATCAAGTATGCCAAGCAATGATTAAGTGAAAGCATATACAATATTTCTTTTTAATTAAAGTTTAGCTTTAGGCCAATATTATAGTATAGCTTGAAAGGCTAGAGGAGGAAGTGACACCATGAAAGACCAAATATGGAATAGAGGACATCTGCCCAGTTGAAGAACCAATCAGGAATAAGAAAAACAGAAACTGAAATGAACAATAGACAGTATAGCCAGGTGCAGAATGAGCTCATTGAACAAGGTTAAAATGATAAGAAATTGTTATAAAAACTTTGATTATGGCAGTGTTCAGGGCTCAGTTCAATTTGGCCTTATTGGGTTGAGTCCTTGTTATTTTTTGTGTTGTTTTACTGCAATAAAGCCTTAAAACTCTGTCTGTCTATCCTAAGTCCTAATAGCCTTTATTTTTAGGTAAAAAGCCTTCTGATGATGAATTTTTCACCACGACACTATGCTTCCTGATTTACTGAAGTTAAGTTCTACCTGTAATGAATTTCTGACATCAGTTGACATGATTTCCAGTTTCTTTAGCACTGTCCTCTGACACACCGAATGCTTTGATTTACTGTATTTATTAGCCCTGATATTTGTGGAACATATACACCAAAGAGTGTTTTTTGATTAATAGAAGGGTCCTTTCATCAGATTGGCCAGCCCAGCACTGTGGAATAGCCAGTACAGAGGAGACAGCCTGTTGCCCAAGGTCTCCAGGACTCTGAACAAATCTGTAACCTCATAGGTGATAGTTCTGTATTTAGTGAGTGGTGTAATCTATTCTTGCATTTACCTTGTAGTTTGTACTATTATATTGTATTTCTGTGGTGACAATGATATATTGACCATCTCACTCTGTGAAGAGGATTACTTGTGTTCTGTTTTTTTTGTTATATTTACCACATTTTTGACACACATTGCACGCTCAACCTACCTGGAAGGTGGTCTCTCTTTAAATTGCCTTTCCCAAGATTTCTTCTATTTTGTTTTTCTACAAGGGTATTTTCTGGACATGTTTTTCTTGCCTTCTTAGGGAGTCAAGACTGGGGGGTTGTCAAAAAAACAAGGCCTAGTAATGCCTTATGTGACAGTGCAAGCTGACTCCACTCTCCCAAAACCATAATTGGAACCACTTGAACCCACATCCTTTGATAGTCATAATTGAGTACTGTACCACAGCAAGTGAGGACACACATGTGATGACTGCAGTGGATTGGTGTTAAAATGAAACACTTTTTAATCCATAAGTGCTATTAAGAACAATTCAAAGAATAACAAAACAGTGCATCTTCCCAAATGAAATAAATAAATAATCCAATCAACAATTCCTGTTCCAAGGTGAAGTTTAAAAACCCAAATAAATAGTTCAAATAATAAGTTAAAAAATAAAAATGAAGGTAAAACTAAGTTAGCATCTACATTTTTGTAAAAATCCACAGACCCTTGGCATCTGAGTTGCACCCTTCCTCTGCTCTGACGCAGCAACCACCCTTCTGCCTAACATTGTCTTGCCTCCCTCTCCCTGCTTTACCATCCTCTCCTTCGGCCTTGTGCATCGCTCTTTCTTCTCTTGCCGACTCATTTTTCCAGGTCTCGCATTTGGCAGACGTCATCAACCACAGTCCCTTTCAAACACAGTTTAACCACGACTGCCTCCTTTGGCACATCTGCCATGACTCCCCAAGCTGTCTTCTCCAGTATTACTCTCACTAAAACTGGTGCCTGTCGGATCTCCACGGAGACCTCTGATTGTCCCTCGCCCACTACTGTTCAACAGGAACAAATCCATCCCAAGAACGTTGATCACATGTTCCTCTGTGACACTCCTGACCAGTTGCCTCCACTCCTGTGTATGCACTGACCGAGTATTAACTTCAGCTTTCTGTCTCATAGAGTTCTTTCGGTTCTCTTCACCTTCTCTTGTCCGACCCCCCCTTATATAAGTCCATGGGTGCAGAAACTCTAATGCAGACTGCATGAAGAGACGGTGAAGAAATCAAGACAGAGCAAAACCAACACTCCCCCACCCCCCAACCAAGTCTTGATTAATCCACCAGCTCCATACAGCTGTGTGAAAACCCACACACCCATGGAGATCGATCCGGCCACTTATTTAATTTTTACTCCTAAGGACCACTTACAACTTAGCCGCAAACTAATTTTTCCACATGGTACGCCTTGTGTGATATTGGGCTATACAAATAATAAATTGTTGCTGTCTTTATATTATTGGACATTAACCTGGACAACCCAATTGACACTCCAAAGTTTCCCTTTTATGGAACTGTCATTCCTGCAAGCATAAATATATATTGTAAAATGAGAACAGGCATCCCAGCTGTGAAGGAGGAGGATTCATTGGCCGGATAGAAGGTCAGAGCAGAAAGGCAAATGAATTCGCCAATGGGGAGGCCAGCTGGTAACATAAAGCAGATGCAACACTAGCATAGCGAGGGGGTGGAGGGTGCAATTTGCACTGGGTGGCACTATTTTAGGGGTGGCACTTTCTAATAGCACTACACATTTAGACTTTTTTGACAATTTTGTTTGACAGGGCTTTGGCAAGCTAATGTGTGTCATTTATGTCAAAATTACACCATTTTTAATGTTTAAAAACTGTTACAAATACATATGCTGCAAAGTTATATTTTACAAATACTAATCTTGACCAGCTCTCCAACCGAACAAAAAGGACAAACCCTTCAATCTCATTGTTATTATTTAATTATTCTCTCAGCCTCAAGATGAAGCGAACAAAAGAGAGCGGTGCTGCTTTTAGAAAAAAGAAAAAGGTGAGGGAAGAAGTATTAAAAAAGAATAAAGGAGCATTATTGAAATACCTCAGTCGTGAATAAACTACTGTTACTGCACATGAAGGAGTTTCCGAATTAATGCCATCTTCATGCTCAAGTAGTTCTTCATCTTCAAGCAATGAAATGTATGACGAACAAAAAAATTCTGGCTGTTAACTTAAATGGTATCGATCTGTGACCAAGCAAAATTAACGATGACACACGGATCTTACTGGTGCGTCTGGGGTTCAACATTCAGTTCCAAATATCATAATATTTCTGCAAATTTTACTCATAATTGCTGTTAGTGTTGCTAGCTGTGAGAGAAATTTCTCCAAACTGAAACTTAAAAAATTATTTGAAATTTTCAATAAGTACTTTGCGCTTAAGAAACCTTTCCATACTTTCCATTGAGCAGCAAATGACAAACGAAATTGATTTCAATAATGTCATTGATGATTTTGCCAATACAAAAGTAAGAAAAGCAGTATTGTAGATTTATTGTTTGAATAGTTGTTATATTGTAGCTTTCAGATTGTAGTTAAACTGTAATTGTATATAAATTGTAATTGTAATTAATAATTTAAAATGTAGTTAAAAGTTTTGTCATATTCATTTTTTGTACGATATGTATTTTTTTTATTTTGTAAATGGGGGGTCGGCAAACTCAGAGACTGCCCCAGGTGACAAAAACTCACCACTGGCATGAAATAACAGTAGACTGCTGCCCCACCTTAAGGAATCATAGTTGGGAGGCAGCAGGCTCCCTTTAATGCCTGTCCCATAAATGCTTCTGGTGTCATGCCATGTCTTCCAGGAAGCACTCACAGGCCATAAAGAGAGTAGGGAGACACACTCACAGGAGGAGAGCAGGAGAGAGAGAAAAGGGAGAGCAAGAAAGAGCAACTATTTAAAAGTCTGTGTTTGGGTGTATTTATTGTTATATTAGAACTGTGTGGATGGAAAATCCGTATATTATGTTGGGTCTTGTCTCTTCTTTATTATATATATTGTAAAACCCCCAAACCCCAGATATACAACATTAAAGGGTTGGGGCACCACTCTGGTAACCCTATATAACTGAAATAAGAAAACAAGGAAAAACATGCAACAGCATGTGGATAACGTCCTTTCAGACAGGAGTTTGCAATTTAACTGAACTGAAAATGGGTTCCAGGAAGGAGAGGGAGGGTCCAGGAGTATGGATAATGGAAGTGATGTCACTGGTGAAACAAGCATCAATCTTCATTTCTGCAGAGGGAGGAAGACAGAAGGCATCAGAACACAGCGCCATCCCCTGGTTTGGGGGTAATTACTATGACTAGAGTCCTTAAGCTGTCTCCCATGTGCACACTCATGACCATGTACATATTATTCATGAAAGTTTGCAAGAAAATTTCAGCTGGACTAAAATTTACTTAGTGTGAAGTATTCAGTGTTTAGATCCAGTAAAGTATTTTCCAACAGCATTAAACATTAATTATCTTGCAGTACATAAGAAAAATAAAGCAGTAATGGTGATTGTTCAGACTCTTATAAGCAGTAGATGTGGTGTATAGCCCTTGCTGAGATGTCCATTGTAGGAAAAAAATGGAATTGGAAAATGTTGGAGTCTCCCTAAGATCCTCATTTATTAGAGGAGAGGTTAATAAAGTAATAAAAAAAAGAAAATCAAGAAAAATAGTTGCAACCAAACATGGCAGCATTTTAGTTAGACATTCCAGTGCTTTTGTGGGCTAATGTGGCTCCAACAGTTGCAGGTCCAAAACTGAATGCCGGTTTCTTCCTGTCGCAATTCTCAAATGGATCCGGCTCCGGCTATGGATGTGGCACCATTGGTCCTTGTAAGACTCCTCTTCCACTCTCAGGCAGGAAGAAGAAGAGCAGCTAATAAATGTGCTCACCCACAACCTGTCCTCACTGCGTCATCTTGCTCTAAATCCCAACACAACTCAGCATGTATGTGCCACCATGATAATGAATATTCCAATATAGCAAAACAAATATAAAATAAGTTAAACCATTGCTTAACAAAAATTGGTATTTGTCGTAATATTTTACCCATAAGGTTCAAACTTTTCTTGATGCACAGCCAGAATAAATCTCAGAAAGGGAGCAATACGTCTCTTTTAGATAATCCGTACAGCTATAAAGGAGAAAAAAATCAAGCTAAATCCATGCTGAAAAAAGGATTAGAGACTCAGTGTTTCAGCAGTTCATTGAATGCCAATACATTATTATTCCCACTTCATCATTACAATATGGCATAACTTTTACTTTTCTTCCTTTTTGAAAATGCATGTTGGCATAGGTTTTCTCCAACTCCCATGCATCTATTTAAATGCATTAAGTTCAATTTGTCTGATAATAAGACAGCTCAAGTTATCAAGAAACCAACATTTTTTGTTATTTTAAATGTTACCAAGTGGTTTGAGAGTCTCTTAAACCCCTAACCTCTGAAAGTATTGCTTCGAGAAAAGCATTCTAGGAATGTTGCCTAATTACAGTGCCTCAGATGAAGACTCCAAAGATGCAGTCTTTCTCCCAGCTTCGCTCATTATAGCTGAGTTCCCTGTCATGTTCAGAGCTTTGGGAAGCTTGAGCATAAAGGGCACATTATTAGTCTAAATGGTGCTCCGCTGTGTTACTATCACTGTAGGGACATCTCAACAGTTAAAGTATTAATACTAATCAGGGTGCATTGCTGAAAATCAAATATCTCTTCCCGTGTGGAGTATAAATGTGAATGAAAATCTTTTCAGCTCAGATTTAAATGGTATTTACCTTTATTCTAATGCATATTGCATTTTTATCCCTTGCATGATGTTCAGTATGTGAATATTACATGAATATTAGTGCATGGGAAATTTTCAACAACATCCTGTTAGAGGGAATGTATATGCCAGAGTTTTAAAGTAGTTGTTCTTTAACTGCCTAGTGTAACTTTGACAAGGATACCATGTTGGTTACTGCTGTATATGTCGTGCCATTTAACAACATATTTCTCTTAAACTGAAAGTCAGAAGCCACCTTCTTCTTATTTATATTTTCTATACATATACAGTGGTGTGAAAAACTATTTGCCCCCTTCCTGATTTCTTATTCTTTTGCATGTTTGTCACACAAAATGTTTCTGATCATCAAACACATGTAACCATTAGTCAAATATAACACAAGTAAACACAAAATGCAGTTTTT
>JANRMT010062849.1:18508396-18554915 GCA_026402145.1 Polypterus bichir lapradei
AAAAACTGCATTTTGTGTTTACTTGTGTTATATTTGACTAATGGTTAAATGTGTTTGATGATCAGAAACATTTTGTGTGACAAACATGCAAAAGAATAAGAAATCAGGAACGGGGCAAATAGTTTTTCACACCACCGTAATATTATTTTTCATTTTGATTGTCATTGCAGATTAGGCATAGTGTGAAATATGGAGAGAAAATATGTTCATATACAAATTTAATAGTTAAGTTAATTGTTAAGGTGTTTCCTTTTATTTTCACTTACTTTATCTTTGAAATGTTTCAGGGTGCTGTGCTCTTAAATAAAAAAGCTGCAGTGCTGGTGTGTGGCATAATGGCCCTACAGCAAATTGGTTCAGAGAACACAGTTACTTTAATCTGCATAATGATAGCCTTTTTAATATAGGCAGGGACATTTCCTGCAGCCAAAATCCACTTTGAAATGAAGTAAAGAAAACTGCTTGCAAATTTTGGATTTACTTCTAATAAACCAAACATAACAACAAAACTTTTCAATGATTAAGAAATTTCAACCAAAAGGTTTCACTGATCTTCATGCCAGCATCAACGCTGCTACAGCAAGTGAGAAGGCGGTTTCTGTTTTCCCACACAGAAGTGTTTGGCGGAGGTTGAATCTTGTTTTGTTTCCTCTTTCACATTGTGCTTCTATTTTTCTTTTGTTATCTCTGAATTGCTTTTGAAGTAAATTCTAATATCTATTATATTATTTGTTTGATTGAGTAGTATGCCATTGTAAAGTTCTGCTTTTTCAAAAAAAAACAAAAAGCTTATATGTCATAAAAATGTCTGCCAGGAATACAAAGTGGCATGGCCTATGTGTGTACACTGTATATCTGCTGTAGTGGAATCAGACAGAACAAAGTGTCAGGTTGGGACACCTGCCAGTTCAACCCCATTTAATATGCATGCCTATTAAGAAAATGAGAACAAAGGTAAAAAAAAAAAGATGGAAAAGTGGACTTTGCCAATCTGTCGCTTGGAGAGATATCTTCTCTCAGTTGCTGGTTCCTAACTGAATGCTGACGTCTGGGTGTTGCTGTTTCTATATGGAGATTGGGGTGAAAGAGGCAGGTGTTTTTTGGCATCAGAAGATGTGATGTTACAGTTTCTCCAGCAAAAGGGAAGTGAGTGTTAGTGACAGCTCCACCCTCTGGTCTGGAGGTGAATAACAAGTCAAATCAGAGTCCTGAACATACTCCCTAGTAGCAAGTGTCAAACACCATCCATGATATGATTATTCTAAACAAAATATGCAGTGATAGTGTTCTGTTTACAGTATGTATAATTAGCAAGTACTAGAGTAAGATTTAGTGTTAACCCAACTCTGGAGCACTAGCAGGACCGCCTGATTGCTATGGAGTATTTTGCACAAAACCATTATACGAATTAGTAAAGACCTCATAATGCTGATGTGGTATAATTTACCCAACTTCTAGGAAGTTCAGAGGAAGTGCGCAGCACCTGCCCATCCAATAGAAGCTGATGTTTCATTCAGTTTAGATGCAACTGGTATAGGTTAAAGGGGTCATTGGGATATACAAATGTGCACTTGAAGAATTGCCTTGGCTTCCTGCTAGCTCCCCAGAATTTCCTTCTTCCCCTTTGGCACAATAAATCAGTTATACAACCACTTTCTTGTTTTTGTGGAGTACAGAACAGCCAGCTTATGACCATAGGTTAAGACAGGAACATAGAACAACCAGTACAATTCTTCACCACGACTGACTGGTACAACAGCTGCATAACTGCAGACGCTGCTGCTGCCTGTCAGTCTCCTGCTCCCTTCTTCCCTCACTCATGAACAAGATTCCAAGATACCTAAACCTCATCCCCAATGCCAAGAGCCCAGAGAGAACACTTGAAAACTATGTCCTTGGATTTGGAGGTGCTGATCCTCATCCTGGCTACTATATATTTGGCTACAAACTGTCCCAGTGCATGTCAAATATCACAGCTTGATGAAGCCAGCAGGAACACATCATCTGCAAATAGTAGAAATGAGATCCTAAGGTTATCGCACTGGACACCCTGCACTCCTTGGCTGCTCCTAGAAATTCTGTCCATAAAAATTATGAGCAAAATCAGAAAAAAGGGCATTTCTGGCGGAGTCCCATACCCACCAGGAATGACCCTTACTGTGACGTGAAATAAAGCTTTCTCTCTGGTTGTATACAGACCAAACAGCCAACAACATTAGACTTGGTACCCCATACTCCCAAACCCCACCAAAAACAGGACCCTCCAGGGGATGCAGTCATATGCTTTTTCAAAGTCCACAAAACACACATAGACTGGTTAGACATATTCCTACTTTCCAGAATTCCTTTGAGGGTAAAAAGCATGTCCTCTGTTTCATGACCAGGATGAAATCCACATATTTCTTCGTGAATCCGAGGCTCAACCATCAGCTAGATCCTCTATTCCAGAACCCTGGCATAACCTTACCTAAGGCACACACTGTGATCCCCTTTCTTAAAGATCATTAGCGTCACCCCAGTTTGCCAATCTAGAGGCACTGTCCCCAACCTCTACACAATGTTGAAGACGCATTTCAACCAAGACAGCCCAAAAACATATAGAGCCTTTATGAACTCAGGACAAATATCATCCACCCTCAGAGCCATGACGCGTTTTTTAAACTACTTCAATGACCTTCCTCAAAGGAAGGCATATCTTCAAAGTGCTTCTTCCACCACCTGACTATATGCCCAGGAGAGGTCAGAACACTCCATCCCTGCTAAAAACTGTATGGGTGAAACACTGTTTCTCCCTCCTGAGTTGCCTGACAGTTTGCCAGAATCGATTTGAGGCTGACCAAAAGACATTTTATATTGCTTCGCTGATATCCTCCTGCACAGATTTGCTCCTGCAACTGCTGTTGCCACACCCTGCTTTGCCTGTTGGTATCTGTCGACTACTTCTGGAGTTGCACAGGCTAACCAAGCTCAAAGACTCTCCTTCTTCAGTCTGACAGCTCTCTTTATTGCTGGTGACCAGAACCACCGGATTTGGTACTAATGACCTTACATCCACAGCTCTGTGGAGCAGCCTCAGCAGTGGAGTCATGAAACAAGACCCTTTTGGGTTCAGTGTCCCCAGTCTTCCTTGGAATGCAAGAGAAATTCATCCAGAAGTGCAAATTTAAGATCTCCCGCACTAGGGATCAGCCAAACATTCCCAGCACACCCTTGCTTTACATTTGGGTCTGCCTGGTTTGTCTGGCATCTTCCTCCGTCATCTGAACCAATCACAACCAGGTAGTGATCAGATGACAGCTCAGCCCTTCTTCTTCACCTGAATGTCCAAGACATATCATTATAGATCAGACGATGCAACTACAAAATCGACCATCAACCTATAACCTAGGTAGGAACTCTGGTGCATGTAAGAGTTTTAATGTTCGATCGTGATGTTTGGTATGTATAAACTGTGGCTAACATCGAAATTCAATAACAAATCACCACTAAGATTCAGATCAAATAAGACATTCTCTGTCAATCACACCCTTCCAGATTTCATTGTCATTGCCATGTGAGAATTTAAAATACTCCAACAGAATGAAATAGTCCCACCTTCTAGCACTTCCCCCAAAGTCTCCCAGAAGGCTGAATACTCACAAGAGTTCTTCACTCAAATCAAAGTCTTGGGGAAGTGGCCCTGGAGTATAATTTCATTTATATGCACCGAGCCAGAAGCTATAAGTAAGCCCACACCTGCCCAACACCTCTTATTCTATTCCACAGTGGAATAAATTCCAGTCATTCTTCACCAGTTTGGTTCCAGAGCCCATGCTATGCATTGAGATGACACCAACTACATCTCTACCTCCCACACTAGATCAGGTTCCTTCTCCACAAGAGAGGCCGTATTCCACGTACCTAGAATCAGTTTTGGTAGCTGGTGATCGTCCTGCCATGGCACTTGCCTTCAACTTCTACCCAAGCCACAAAGCACTGGACCTTTATGGCTCCTTCTTTAGATAGTGGGCCCTTTAACTCCTTCAGGCTATGCCTGGCTGGGTATCATGGGCAAAGAACCCCACCACCCCATGTCCGGTTTCAGGACAGTGCCCCAATTTCTGTTTTCTGGGCAAGTTCCTTGTTCATCTTTGCGATAATGACCATGTAAATCACACTTTGTCTGGTTACTCACCTAGGACCAATTCGCCTTGAGTGACCTTACCGGGAGCAATTTCCCCGGCCAATGCAGCTCCTAGGATCATTATCTCAATAAGCTGGCGATTCATTTAATGGGCTTTGACAGACCCTCACCCAATTTCAATGTCACCTCTGTCCCTGGAAAACCCTTGTCTGTCAAGTGACCCTCTATAACATTAAATCTAAGCTTATTTCGAATAATTTGAATGTATTTTGTAACTAAATATAATATGCTTATTTTTTTGTAAATGTCAGTATAAATTGTTATTGTAATAAAAAGACAAATGGGAAATGGCAATCCATTATGGCATAAACATTTAATAGGCAATTGTGTAATAGAAAGGTGTATATCTGATAAAATAAAGTGAATTTTTGCGAAGAAAGAAACTATGGCTTGCCTTTCAATTTTAATTACATTTGGGTGACTATAGATGAATATGTGCTATTAAAGACGTAACAAGTGCAACGAGAGTAATCATTGCATTGCCAAAATACTCCGTCCATGATTTTTGATGCACATGCATTGAGATAAATGCCACTGTAGAGCACTGTAAGACCTTGAAACATAAATGGAGATGATCCTTTGCATTTGTCTCTATACACATACTGCATTAATTTTCTGAATTCACTTGTGACCATTTTTGAAATATGGCATCATGTCATCTCCTAGCTATACTGAGCATCATGTATCCTCTGGGAGACTTTACTATTGTCAATAGTCTACAAGAATATATCAGCCTCTTTTATGAACACCATTTTTATTAAATTCCTATTATTTTTTTTATACCTTTTTTCCTAATTGTTGAATTCTATGGTTTAGATTGTGTATATATTGTCATAGAGGACACAGAATTGTTTGGCGTTCTGGCTGGGAAAGATGTCTTCTTACTCGGCTGGGAAGCATTTATAATGGATGGATGGAGGGAAGCAGTCTCCCAAGCTTCCCCAGTATTGTAGGTGGCAGCATCCCTCTGGTGGATCTTCCATGTGCACACTGACAAAGCTGCTTTGGAGTTGTAGTCCCAATGGGTGGCCCTGCTGGGTTTCTTGGGAGTCACAGGAGAGGTGCAGGGGAAGAGATTTCTTTGTTTTAAGTAGGTTCCATCTGACCCGGAAGTAACTCCTGGATGTAATAAGGTAGCTCCAGAAGTACTCCCAGGTCCAGCATAAAGGAAGAAAGCAAGAGAAGAATTGTGCTTTTGCTTGTAAAGAAGAAGAAACTAGTGCTAAGATATTTTGTTAAAAAAGTAACACAGAACTTGTGTTTGTGAAGTTATATCTGGGGATTGGGGCCCTGAGAAGTCCCTACAAGTCACAATACACAATTTTTTATTTTCAGGTGGGAAACGCTCTTCATCCGTTCACACCACCAATGAACAGTACAGGACAGTAATAAGAACAGTCAAATAAGCAGGCAGCACTTCTCTGTCTCTTCCTCTGTCTTCTGCCTCCACTCCTACCTCAGGCTTCATCCTCTTCTTCCCGACACTGGCTCCCCAAGTGGAGTGAGTTGGCTTCTTTTAGGGAGCACCTGGAAGTGCTGCAGGTGTCCCATGATTTCCTTCTGGACGTAATTCCGGGCGTTACTGCAGTCCTGTAGAGGAGGGCTCAGCCATTTCCAAGGTGGCCCCTGGTGGTGGCTACAAGCCCCAGCAAGGTTGAGCTTCCATGCTTCAGAACATGTGGCGCCATAACAAGCCAGGGGGACTTGGAGAGTCAATGTTCTTCAGATAAACTGGATATGCCTTTAACTTTGTTTTGACACATTTTTGTGCTTCTACAGGAGGTCGTCCACTTTGAACATTTTTGGAAAAAATTCAATTTAGGGGAAGTTTTTCAGTGCATCCTCAATTCCTATTCATGTAGCAGAAATAGTTGTCCTGGTTATTCAGACTTGATAAAACTGTGCGCCCCATTATTACCTAGCACATCTGTTTCCCTACACTCCCATCAATACTCGTGTTTGCGTTTCTTATTTAAACTCATGGTCTTCTTGCAGCAGTTTTTAAAATAAGTTAGGATGACATAATAACAGGAGAGATGTGTACGGACCTAAATTGTTCCCACAGATAAAGGGTAGAACATGCAAAGCGACAAATAAATAGATACATAACTGCTGCACTATTTTCAAATTATATCATAAAATGAAGTTTAGGAGAGTACTCGTGTTTTCGTTTACTGTTATGTTGTGTTATGTTGAGTCATTTTTAAGGAAGAACAAGTCATAATCAGTTAATAAAGCTTGAACTATACATTCTAACAAGATGAATTGTTTTGCACACCATTTGAATTTTGAGCAATAGTTCCTCTAGCCCCTTTAACTGCCTCTGTAACAATATGCCCTGGGGTGTAGATTATAACACTATCCCCTGGGGTGTAGAGGTCTTATACTGTGCTTCTCTCTCAGTACATCACAATTTTCCAGCACACTTAAAGCTGTTTATATTCATGGGTTGTTGCATTAGTTTTAACAGATGCCTTTTTTCTCTCTCTCTTAATGTCTGCTAATGTCTTCTGCACATGACTTCTGACAAGCTTAGTAAAGCTTGTATAAAATGTATAAAATGCCTTTGAAATTAAGACAGTAATATTCAGTAATTAATCAATTAATCAATCACATTGCCTCTGGTACATTGTCACAAGTGCTTCCCTGCAACATTTAAGAACTATAATACATAATGAGTAAGTAAAAAAAAAATTGCATCGATGATTAAACAGCAGATGAGTGTATGAACAGCAAGTACAGATTTACAGTAAAGTTACAGGGAAGAGCAACTCAGCAAACGGTCAAGTAGAATCAGGGCGAAGATACGAGAAAATGAAATAAAGAGGTGTGATCGATGAGGGGAAGCTATTACTGATCAAGCAAGGCAATTCTCTACTATAAATCTGCAATTAATTACATGATTCACTTTTTATTCCGTGATATTGTCAGCGAGCCGTAAGCGAAAGACCTTTAGATAGGTCTTGTCCATCCAGTTTTATCTAATACTGAGCTTCCCTTTTGCCAGCTTTCTCTTTTACTCCCAGTTGACCTCAGCACCTTCCTTTAGCCATAATCTTATAGGCAGCACACTGTGTAGTGCACATCATAAAATGGCACTGCCGCTAATGGGCTGCGCTTTTTTCTCTGTCTGCTCTCTCCCTCATTTGCTGTTACAATAAGAAAAAAATAAAAATCAGCAAAGAAGAGAGGCAAAATGGAAGCAAAAGATCAAACTTGTGTTTAACAAGAAATATTGTGTTCTGTATTTTAAAAGGTCCACTTGCACATGCTATAATGTCTGGGTTCTGCTAAACATGTAGGGACCTCCTATGACCCCAATATCAACTGAGTAATAAGCCTGACAGTATAAGAGAATATGGAAGTACAGCCAGTGTCCTCCTGGACTAAAAGGAACATTTGAGGTGGATTAGTTACTGTATGTGGGTGAGGATGCACGTGAGAGCCCACTGTTGTGAGTGCACCGAAAATGGAGCCCTGTGACCCTGAAGGAAGGCACACACCAGGCCTAATAATACCTAGGAATCCCTGAGCAATTTAACATTTTTAATGGGGTAAAGCAAGTGTCATCTTTCCTGATCAGCTTTTCAGCAAGCTGAACATAACAAGTATTAGCCAGGTAGGGCTGGAATGGGTGGAATTATTATTATTATTATTATTATTATTATTAACTGCATCTCAAGCAAACCTTTAGAACTTATCAAGAACAGAAGTGTTCTGTAGTTTTTTTAGTAATAAGAAAATGAGTTGTGAATTTTTTGAGACTATAAACTCTGGGTTTTGTTTAAATTTGCCCCTCTGTTGCTCAAACATGGACACTTGTCCTCACTTCATTCTGTCAGTTGAATGATCAATATCCTCGGGTTGATCACATTAAAGATGCATATTTTAGACAAATGCCAAGATGATGTTTCTTAGAAAAAAATGTCAACTGAAAAGAACCGTCAATGAAATACTGTTTACCCTTTCATATTGTAAAAATTTTACTTTGGAGGATTACTGTTTCTCTAAAGTGAGAAGGCAACTGTATACAGGCAATTGTATACAGTAGATGCTTATCTCAATTCTCCATCCTTTTTTTAAAGTTAACTTTAAGCTCTGTTTAAAGCACCATGCTGAGTCCCTGAGGTATAATTTCCTGTCCTTCTTTCATTCTATGCTCTGAAGACCACAGCAGTCAAGCCTCCCTGGGCTTGCATCCAATCGTTCTTGATTCATTTTGACACTGCTGCTCTTTTGACGTGCCTCTGCGACCTCTCCCACTATGTCAGCAGATGGTCCAATTTTCAGGTTTTTTTGGAGAAACCTCCTATTGGTTTGCAGAAGGCAATAGGGTATGACATTAGTATGAGGACAGAGAAAACTTTTACATTCACTTTTTATAACATGTGCAGTATTATAACCCTTTTTTGTCATTTACAAAATACATCTATAAGTGTATTTAAAATATGCTTTTTTTAATAATAATAATAATAATAATAATAATAAGCCTTGTAATGTGACAGTTTTCAGAGAGCACATTTAAAATATAGGTCAGCACAGTGGCACAGTTTTAACACTTCTGCTTTGCAGTAAGAAGACCAGGGTTTGTGTCCTGGATCCTCCATGCATGGAGTATGCATGTTCTCCCCGTGTCTGCCTGGTTTCCTCCGGGTGCTCTGGTTTCCTCCCACAGTCCAAAGACATGCAGGTTAGGTGAATTGGCAGCACTAAATTGGCTTAGATGTTTGGGTGTGTGTATCTGTTTGTGCTTTCTGTGAGATGAAGTGGGTCCCTGTCCATGGTTTGTACCTGCCTTGCACTCTGTGCTAGCTGGGATAGCCTCCAGTCCCACCGCAAACCTGGTCTGGATTAAGTGGGTTAGACAGTGACATGACTTTTAAAACATATTGTAATCGTGTGCTTAGTAGATAACTAGCCATCCCCTGCAGCTCTGCCTGTGTAGTAGTTAAACAGGACAATCTTTAAAAATCATAAAACTAAAAGGTATTGCTAGCTAAGCAGAGGCAACGTTCACTCCAAAACACAGAGGTAGGCCGACTCCCCACTCCTGACGTCACGCTTCCACCTTCCCTTGGCCCGCAGCCTCTGTCTCGGATTACAGTGAATGTACCGCTCCTGCAGGCGAACTATGATTCATAGCGCGATGAGGAAAGTCGCAAAATCAACTGGAATGTTCCAGCAAATTCTAGAAAAAAACCCCAATCTAAATCAGTTAAGTAGTTCTCTCATGAAAAGCGGACAGACATACAGACAGATGTTGAATCTCTATATATAATCTTCATTTGTATCTTGATCTTTGTCCACGAATGAATTAGAAGAAGAAGCACTAGATGGCAGTAGAGAGACAGCTAAAACATAGGCATTGCATTAAGAATCTCCTCCAGTCTTATACTACTGAAGACTGTAGTACGCCAGTCACACCTCAAAACACAGACATTCAAACTAAACAAATTGTTGTGCTTTAAATTAACTAAAGAGATCTTCATTTAGATCTTGTTCATTGTTTGTCCGCAAATTCCACGCATGTGTAGACCACCTTCCAGTTTAGTATGTTATTGTTACTCACGGATATCAACAATGTGCCGGAATAACGAAAGGGGTGGTGGACAGTGTTACGCTGGTTAGCTCCTGAGGCCGGGTTAGAGAATGAGATTGCCAAAGATAAAGTCCGGAAGTACTCCCAAGCCACAAGGATGGAGAAACAGAAGTACTTCCAGGCTGAAGAAAAATATAAGTCTTTATCTGACCTGGCGGTGCTATGGAATCACATGGACAGAAGGACAGGAGCACTTCTGGGTCAAGGACTATTTAAAGGACTGGTGCAGACCCACCAAGCTGAGCTGGAGTTGGGAGGGTGTTTGACGGAGATGCTGGGAGTGGAGGATTGGATTATTGTATTTGTATTATTGATTTGTTTATTGTTTATGGTGGTGGAGGTGCTTTGGGGCACTTTGGAGAAGACAATTAAAATATTCCTTGGTGCTTTTAAACCAGTGGCTGTATCTCTCCGTTGGGTTTCACGTAGCATTAGCGACTCCTAGCATCCACGCATTGACACAACTTATAGTGAAGAATCCCTCATTCTTCTTTCTAAATAACACAGATAAAATAATCATTCTGCTGAACTAGCAGCTCAATATGTAGGTGCCATGTGGATAGACGTTTCATCACTTAAAGTGTGAAAATGTCTTCAGGCTTTTATTTGGAAGAGTCCTAGATGTTTGTTTTCTTTTTCTGTTTATTTCCGTTTTAATGTATGCATAATTATTAATTTCTAATTTATTGTTATTGCTCTTGGAACGTCAAGCGTTTGTTCCATGCCAACAAAGCTGTTTTGGAATTAGAGATTTAAATTCAAATAAACAGTACAAAAATAAAGTGAGTTTACAGTTGGAATCAATTGACAGTAAGCAGCAACAGAGCAGAGGCGGCATCAGTATGAGGTACAGTAGGGTACGCTTTAAAGGAATTAAAGCCAAGAAGAGAAAAGGTAGTCTATTCAGGCAGAAGACTGATGGAGAATAATGGATAGACTTGGATCGAGTAAGAGCTGCAGGCTGGGGACATCCATCCATTTTTCATTGTCACTTTTATGAAACTACATAGACTGTCTTTGCAGGGTCTTATCCTAAACAGACTTTTGGTCTGCAGTCGAGCTAATTAACTCACTAGACAGAATCTTTTTCATACAGTACTCATACATGTGCAACTTTATTTTAGTACAGAGTGAGAGACCTTGTTTATTTTTTTATTTGTGATCTTTAACTCCTCTCATTGTAATAAGTTTTGGGACTTTGTGCCACATGTTCTTTTTTTTAAAACTGAAATGAAGACTTTTGATAATCTTTTGTGTAATGCATTTTATTTTAACGTTTCTATTCAGGCTCTGAAAAAAATGTCACAACAAGATGATTGGAAGAGGATATGGAAGATTTGTGTTTTGGCCCCATCGAGGTATACCTCAGTTAGTAGTGTACTTATGGCCATCCCCTTTAAGAAAGAGTAATGAACTTTAATTCGCCATGACCGATCCCTCTTTAAAACATAGCATTATATTCTAGTGGGCCATGACTGATCCCATGAAGACAGAGTGCTATAGCTTAGTCCACCAGAGCCTGGGGACAGCAGCCTTTACTAAGCAATCAGTGAGGCTGTTCAATAGCCCCCAACACTATGAGCTCCTTGTAACACATATTCTGCACATCTCTATTTGCTCCCCTTGGCTTAATGCACTACACTTAGATTCCTTATACAATATTAGGTGTTTCTTTCACTAAGATATTCCTAAATTAATAACAAAAACAATAATAATAAAACTAATAACAACAAATTTTATTTTTCTTAAATCCAAGGATGCTTTTTTAGAATTTTAAAAAAACATATGAGGGGTGTTCAATTATAAACAGGAATTTTCATGCTGTGTTCTTATAATGAGTGCAACGTGGACGTGACTCACTGGACAAACACGCACATATATGAACTTGTCGTTAGTAGTGCTAGCTGCTCTTTCTCCCCTTCCTGTCAGTTGTAATCAACAGGTGGAGCAGAAGGTACACAATATTGTTGCGCACCAAATTATTATTACATTTTTGACAAATGAAGGAGTCATTCCATCTCAGATTAATTAGAGACTTAAGAATAAGTTTCAGGATGAGTGTCTCGCTCTCTGTCTAGAGTGTATGATTGGTGCAAGTCATTCAGAGAGGGACTATCATCTCTTCGGTCCACTTAAGGAATTTTTAGGAGGGAAGAAATTCAAGCCGAATGAGGAGGTTATTGACGCTGAGCAAGAATGGGTCAACATGCACTCAAAACACTTGTACTCCACTGGGATTAAGAAGCTTCCTGAGCGCTGGAAGAAGGATATTGCAGTGGTCGGAGAATATATAGAAAAGTAGTGTGTAAGTCGTTACATTGTATTCAATAAATAATGTGTAGTCCATAAATTCCTGTTTATATTTGAACGCCCCTCTTAAGAAACCAAAAACAAGTAAATATAACAACATAAAACAAACAAACACTAAATAGACAAAATATTAAATCCTACAAGAGTTAAAATTCTAGGTTGAAGAAAAATGTTATTTAAATAAGAAAGTTTTCAAGTTTTGAAAGAAGAAAGTGCAGAGCAGTCACGCAGATATTGTGTTAAGGAGTTCCAGACTCAGGGGGCCATGACACTGAAAGATTTGTCAACCCTGGAAGAAAGTTAAGTCTGTGTGACCATTAGGAATGCAGCACCAGAGGACCTAAGTACACGTGAAGGATTATAGTGATGAAACCATTGAGCGAGATATGTTGGAGCTAAACCACGTAAAACATTGTAAATAATGAGTGTAAGTTTATATTTGATATGTAATGAAACAGGAAGCTAGTGCAGCTGATAAAGGAAATGAGCAATGTGTTCTGTACACTTGTACATGAGAACTCTAGTGCCTCATTGCAATCTATTGAATATTTTGGCAGGAAAGCCAACAAACAGGTAGTTACATTACTCAAGACAAAACGTAATGAAAGCATGCACAAGTGTTTGTGTGTCTCTACTGTTAAGTAATGGGCAAAGACAAGTGAGCTTATATACGGTGTCACACATGTATGATTAGGAGGCAGTCAAAGAGCCTAAAGGTGAGTAAAACATCGCGAGATAAGGGGTTGTCACGTGGTACTTACCTGAACTCTCTTTTGCCAACAGTAAACAAGAAGAGAAATAATCCCGCAACTTCCGGGTTTTCAAAATGGCCGCGATGACGTCACTTCCGGCCAACATTGATGACGTCACTTCTGGCACCCACAAACCACCTCACTTCCGGCTCCTCAAAATGACGTCGCTTCCGGTTCCTGTTGCCACGTCACCATTTTGCCAACCATTTCCTGTCACCTGTTTTTTGTTCTATAAAACCGCCATTTTGTTTCAGTAAGACCGTTCATTGTACTTTCAGGACATTGAATCATTGCTTTTTTTCAATATTGTCTGCACGACAATATACGGGGACGGTCCCCAAACCTTTATTTTTGTATTTGCGGCTTTCTTTCGATCACAACGGCTTAATGATAAGTAATGAGATAAGGAGGATTCCTAAATTACGCACAACTTGTGAAGGCTGAGACAATTCAGTTGGGACCAGCCAACAACACTTCAGTCCTAGTAGCATTCAGTTTAAAAAAAGTTTTGTCCAATCAAGTCTGTAAATCAGAAATGCATTCCAGCGAACGCTGAGGGGGAGTTTTAGAGGTAGATCTGGTATTGAGATAGATCTGAGTGTGGTCAGCACAAAAATGAAAGCTGAGATCATCAAATTATATTTCCTAAAGAAACCATATATATTAGAAACAGAAGAAAAGCAAGAACATATCCCTGTGATACACCTTGGGTAGTAGTGGCAGAAGAGGATTAACATTTACCAATTGTAACAAAATGCTGGACTTTCGATCAAAGAGTTAAGATTTAAACCAAGACAGAACCGTAAAGCTACATCATTTGAAAAAAGGCAAGGCAGAATGATATTATGCTTTATGGTGTCAAAGGCTGCACTAAGATCAAACAGCCGTAGTACCCTGGCATCAGCAGATGTCACATAATTTAACTGCCATTCTGTCTGTGACATACAACATGATTGATTTTGAACTTGTTAACATGAAGTGCTGGTATCAAATTCATACACACTCAATGTGCCTCATAACATCTCATGTTATTTTTTAAAAGTGCTGTTAAAAAAACATTGATTGATCTTGTGGCTATCACTGTAGTACAGCACTTGAATTTTAGTTTAATATCCAGCATATTTGTATGTATTTAAATTGTATGCATGGATTCCTTTCCACAGTCAGGTAGGTTACTTGAAGATTAGAATTTATCACTCTTCTTGAGTGAAAATTTGTGGGTACATTACAGCCATCTATTGTGCATGGGTAAAAGGTGAAATGAAGCTTGCAGTAAAGTGTCTAGCAGATAGGAGTCATTGGACAGTCAGTTCTGCATATTGTAACCAATAGTCTATTATCTTTCATGAGTAATATCTTTCTAAATTTTCCAGATAGGCAAGCCAAAAGTTTTGAGGTATGTTAATTATACTAACTAATCATGGTGTGGGAGAGTGATCACATGTTGTATGTTGATTAGCATACATTATAAATGCATTTATTTAACTCAAGTACCTGTGACAGTAATGACCCTATATAAACGTACATTGTGTTTTTTAATAATCTAACACCCTATCAAGAAATGCTTTCTCATTTCCTCATATTGGTGTTAGTTCCCCCAATTATGTCCTGGAAAAGGTGGGTTCAGAAAAGGAATTGATCCTTGAATAAGTGAATAACTGGAAGTTGTAAATTAGTATGCCAACAGTAACTAGGAATGAAGCCTTTGGTTACTGTGAGTAAAATAAAAACATGAATAACAATCAATGTCTTTACTGAAGGCAAGTCATTATGTACTACAGCTTATTAAGGCTCCAGGATATGCACTTGAAAATAAACACATTTAAAGTGCCCGAGCATAGAGCACAAAAGTTAGGCTAAGAGGAAATAAAAGTGATACATGGCGCAGTGGCACATTGGTTAGCAATACTGCCGACAGATCCAGTGTTTTAGGTGCAGATCTTGTATTCTGTCATTGTTGAATTGGAGTCTGAATCATGTCTCATGTCTGCTTCATTTTTCTTTGTGTACTTCCAGTTTCTTTTGCACGTCAGTGCGGTGCAAACGTCTTAGGAACTTATGAAAAAATGCTGTAAAGCATGCATCTTCTAAAAACAATGCCACAAATAGTTTTTATTAATCAATAAACTCCCTATAAAGTGAAGTAAAAAGAATAAAAACATAATTGACATCTATATTCGGTGTGAGCCACCTTTGACTTAAGTAGCATGTAGTCTCTGAAGGTAGCGATGTGGTCACTTGTTCCAGCTCTCTTGCTGAACGCGACACAGCTCCACTGCAGACGTTGGCGGTCTTACACTCTTAAAAATAATGGTTCTTTAATGGCACTATATGATTCTTTACCTGCGTTTTGGGATTGACAAAACCATCGCTAGACAAAGCACTGTTTTATTCTGTGAAAGTGTTCTTTGCAAATCAAGCTGGTTCTTTGTGCTTCAAAAACATCATAATATGTAGAAAACAACAAAAAAATAATGTTTGGTGGGCTACCTAGGAGATTAGGAAAACCTGAACTTGCCTGTGTTACTGTACATATGTAGCCAGAGTCCTCTGAAAATCATGACCTATTTCTTTATGATAAATCTGTTACCATCTATTCATGGTTATTTACTGTATGGAGCTTGTTACAAATTAATATAAATAAAAGGCTTTTCTGGAACCTTCATGTGGATGGCTCAAAAATGGTTCCCCTATGGCATCAATCTGAAGAAGCACTCTGACACCTTTATTTTGAAGAGTGTCTGTTTCTCAAGTAATCCCAAACTGGCTTGATGATGTTGAGATCAGGGCTGTATGGGGACCACACCATCTGTGGCAGGATTGCAAGATTCACTGCTCCTATTTTCACTGTATGGCTATGTATTTGGGGTCATTGCTGTTGAATGAAGTTGGAACTGATCAGACCCCTTCACCCTGATGGTATTGCATTATGCATAAGAATATGACTGTACTTCTCTGCAGTGAGGGGGTCATCATTTGTGTCCATATATGGACTGGTGGTTAATCAAGGTTTGGTCTTTGTTTTATGTTTGATCCTGCTGGGGTACGCTCTGGTCCCTCATTATTTGCATAAAAGCAGGTTTGAGAATGTTATGCTACTTACATACAAAGTA
Organism: Polypterus bichir lapradei; assembly: GCA_026402145.1. Taxonomy (NCBI): domain Eukaryota; kingdom Metazoa; phylum Chordata; class Cladistia; order Polypteriformes; family Polypteridae; genus Polypterus; species Polypterus bichir. Next base: position 18,524,354 of record JANRMT010062849.1, read on the forward strand.
TTTATAAAACAATAGACAGTGTTGCATTATCCATATTTATCATAAGCTAGAGCAATACAAATCTCTTGTTTATACAAATTTAGGCAGCAATGTCACTGCTTTGTCTTTTTTCCTCTATGATTCCCATACTGTTTTCCAGCTCCACTTAACTTAAAAATGGAGCACCCTGCTTCTTCTTCATATTTTTTAATAATCTACGTTATTTTTTATTAAGGCTAAACATGGAGCGTAAACCTCTGAAAAAGGAGAAAAGGCAGAAAAGTGATAAGAATTACATCACTAACAGACTGCCTGCCTGCAACCTTTTTAATTAAATCTTCAAACTTCGGTTGATCAAACATACTATGTAAACACACTAAGTGACGATGGAGACCAGTAGAGCTTGGAAAGTTTGCTTAATGCAGCACAGATCAAATACTGGGGAAATAAGGAAAAAAAATATATATATATAAACAATCAAGTAATGCTTTATAAAACAATGTTATTTGAAAGTATATGAAAGTGTGATTGATTTATTGATTGATTCAAACATATAATCCACTGCCTTGTTTTTTTACTGTACACAGACTACTGAAAATCAAAACTATTGGAAGAGTAAAAGCTTCATACAGCAGCAGCCGTAAATATGATTGTAGCCTCCTATTGCTTTGATGCTCTAATAATTCATATAATTCTTTTGTTTTTCTGAATCCCAAAAGAGATAAATGCTGAAAATAGAGAAAGGGAAAGAAAAAAGAAAACACTATTTTACTTTTTTTTGCACTTTCCCCTCAATTCAAAATATAACTGCTCATCTAATTGAGGCCAATAACAATAAATAATTGCAACGTGCTGTCATTGTCATTTGTATATAAGTATTTGTCTTTAAAAAATGCAGGATGAAACAAATAAGAGAGTACATATCTATCTATCTATCTATCTATCTATCTATCTATCTATCTATCTATCTATCTATCTATCTATCTATCTATCTATCTATCTATTTAGTTGTATCTGAAAGAAAGAAAGAACATTGATTATAAAGGCCTCCACAAGATGAAGGAAGATTATTAACGCCAAAGTCATTTTTCATTCTAGTCTTGCTATACTTGGCTCTGTTTATTTGGAATATCCTCCTGCACACTTCAATAACAGATACGCATATTTACCGTACTTCTCTCTTTCTTCACACATCCACTTGTAGGCGTAATGTACTGCTGAATTCTCTGTATAAGCCAAATGATGATATCCATTATTTTAAGTGAAAGAGAGCTTTCTAATCATTTTTTATTTGCTTATATTTTTTGTTGGTTCTTTCATAAATAAATGAGTTCAAATCCTTGGCACTTCATTGATCTTGGTAAATAAATATATAGTAATTTGCTGCCCGTCACTGCGCTTATGACAGAATTGGGTAGGTCTTACTCATGAGAAGGGCCAAGCCTGGTATAGTCAGTCAGTCAGTGAGTAAAGGCTAAACATATGAAGAAACACCTGTCTGTCACAGTACTTCAAAAGCATAATGGAGTACAAATCATGGAGAGAATAAGACATTTAGGCCACCCCATGTCCTTTTTTCGGCTAAAAAGCCTATGGGTTGTACAGATCATCACAAGCTTCACACAGATGCAGTTCTGGGTATAGATAACAATATTCAATGACATCATTGTGTAGGTTGATTATTATTATTTTATATTTAACTAACCTTCTTATTCTTGGTGATATAAAATATCAGAATACAGAACAATCACATTTGAAGCACGGGGGGGGATACAGTAAGTGGCTCATTCAGGGTCACATGGTGAGCTAAAGTTAGGAACTGAACTGGCCATCTTGGGTAGTCCAGTTCCTTATCCACAATACTACCCTGCCTGTTTAGCCCCATCTCCTAGATTTTATGACAAACTTACCTTCATTGATAAGCATAGTGAAGGTGTTGTTTGGTGGGGTATTTGGTGGCAAGTAATGTCTTTTTTAAAAAAAAGAAAAGCAGGTTAGTAAGTACGGGTAGAAGACTCCTGTTTTACTCCTCTGTGTGATGCTCATTAGCATAAGCTTGCATTTAGCACACCATATGAATCAAAGTTTCTCAGCCTCCGTTTCTAGCGACAGTCTTGATAAATTAACAGTCTTCTACTTCCTTTTTTTTGTTTGCTGCAACATTAAACATTCAAAGTCTTCCCCCTCATCATCTGTCAGTGTCGTTTCTTTCTCAAACACCATTGACAACTATTAATTCATATGCTGCTCTAAGCTCTTTGAATAAAGCGTAAAAATAATTCTTGAGTTAACGTGCTGGCAGAAGTCCTTCACTTCTGTTTGCGCTTTTGATAGGCATAGACATCACCCATCATGGGGCTTGTGGTTGAGAAGCCTGCTTATTTTGCTTAATGAGCTTTTGGTACACAAATTGTCTTTAGCTTAAAGCCATTCCCTTAAGATAGTGGATGGCTGATTCATGGCATTAAACTAACTGATATTGAAATCCATATTTTTATCCATTTGTTTAGTTTGTACTTGAAATTGTATAGTTGCTACATTTGAATTATCATTAAAATCTTTTGGTATCTCTTTAAGGCTGTCCTGACAACATGAGCTCCAGAGCTCAGAGATCTGCCTGTTGACTGCGGTGTTAGTGACAACGTAATGTAATGTAAAAGTGGTACACGGCACATACTGTAGTTTAAACCTGACCTCTTTTCTTTCATTTATAGCTTAATGTATGTCTCCTGGGGCACTTAGTATACATTTATTCTCTACGACTTGTCCCCATTTGATACCATCTGTTGACAACAAACGAACTGCTCCTCAGAATTATGATCCAATTTGCACGAAGAGCAGCACGAGTGATTACCAGGACCATCCACCATTGTATGCAGATAATTAGACTGACTAGTCTGTTATGTTTATGACTGCCACTAGAGGACCACACAATAGGCTTAGTGTAGAAAGGTAATAAACAAAATCAAAGTGATTACAGCGTACCAAGAATGCCTAAAAGACACATTTGTCATTTGTACAAATACGCTGGTGAATTTAAAAAGGCTAAATTGTTGGTTTTCGTGAGGTAATCAGCTCTGTTTTTTATAATGTTAGAATTGTGTGACTTTTATTCTTTTCTTGTGTGACTTTTACCACTTTTCTTAAGCAACAGAAATGTTTCTTATTAGCAGTCCAGTCTGTTTTCTACATTTTTGATGCAGAATATATAAGTTGCTTTCATTAGGAATTTATGTTTTGGTGTTATAGAAATTAACACCTACATTGCCATTTTATTTTCATTTTATGAACTACAGTTATGAGCACCTGTGGTGATGGATGCATTCATGGGTTTTCTGGCAATGTCTCCCAGTAATATCATTGGCCCAATGGCTTATAAACTGTCAACGCATAGTACTCATCATCCAAGTTTTCTGGACACATTTTCTAGAAAGGTCTTCTGTGTTTCTGGTCTCCAAATCCCAGCAAACAATGAAATAACGGTGCTTTGAACTTGATTTTGGGCTATATTTTGGTTTAAACAAAAGATAGGGTTGATTCTTTGGTTTTGACTTGCCATGTTTACTACAACAACAACAAGAACTATCATTTCTATAGCACATTTTCATATACATTCATATACAGAATGTAGCTCAAAGTTCTTTACAAGATGTCTAAGAAATATTTGCAAGGAAAAAAAAAAAATAAAATTTGACAAGAATAATAATGAACAAATAAAAAAGAAATAAATACAGACTTTCATAAAACAGATACAAAGTTGTTGTTGCTTTTTTTTTGCATTTTAGTAAAATCAAATAACATTTCATACAAGCAAGTCAAGTTTAACAAAACTAAGTGCGAAACAAATCAACCCTCACCCATGAGAAAGAGAGCTAGGCCAGCACAGTAAAACTTTAAACAAGTAAAAAATAGTGTTGTATTTTTAAGTCTCAAAAGATGAGTTTGATTAAAAGGTCAGATGGCTGGGGAGGACAGAAACTAACTTACATTTAATCTTCTAACCCCTCATTCTCTGCCCTAGTGGCCTGCCACTTTTCCACCTCTTAGTCATACATTTTAGCACTGGTGGCCATACTAATGTGGCAGTGATATAATCATGGTGGTATGTTATGGTTTAGAGAGGGTTTCCTTCCTGGCTCCAGTGCCTTTTCTTTTTATTTATTTACTAGGGGGTTCGCCCCCCATGCTCGCTTCACTTGCTAACCCCTCCCCACCCAGCCTGCGCTATGTGTCAGCCACTTTGCGTCTCTACTGCTCATGTTGTGAAGTGGGGGACTGAACGCACCCCAAGGAGATGCGGTCGCTCCTGTGAAACCCCCTCTTAAACGGTGATACAATGGGAAACAAATGCAGTTTTTTTGTTTTTTTTGTTTTTTTACCTCCTCTTTGCTCAATCAGCTGCTGGATTGCTGCTTTTGCCATGCCGCGTGATCTGCATCCTGCTCGGCACTTCGAACTTTTAAAAGCCTGTACAGTAGCTGTCCTACTCTTTTCTTTTATTTCTGGCCCCGATGCATAAGGTGAAGTCAGGCACGGGTAAAACGCGTGTCAAAGGAATCTCACAGTCCAAAAATTCGTTTTTAAATATTTAGTGAAAGTTAAAGGCAAATAATCCACACACGAATAAAAGGAGAAATAGCTACACACGTAGAATAAAGGCAAAAAAAAAGAAAAAAAGTATTTTCTATAAACTTATCTTTTCTTGAGAAACTTTAGTTATTTCTTTACTTAAATGTTCTTTACTTCTTTCTGTACTTAAAGGTTCTTAATTTCTTCTTCTGTATGCCTTAAGCATACGATTCAACACTTAAATAAAAGTGCTATTTTACGAGTTACTTAACACTCAAAAGGCCCATAGGCCGGTTGGCACATAGACACGTACCCAGGCATGGTCACCTGCGCAAGCACGATCACAAGCACAAACATGGTTAAAAACCGTATGCCTCTATTCCTTACACAAGGCAAGGCTAGACACTAATTGGAGAACATTGTTCACTCAAAGCTGTTAGAAAATGACAGGAAAATACCAACACAATTCTATTCACGGGGGTTATAGGTACCTCCCATATTCTATGCATTATCATCTAGTAAAATATTCATGAATTTTATAGAACTAGGAAAATGGCTCTTACAGACATTTTTTATGAATTTGTGTGTGTTTTATGTTTTAGAATGTTCTCTTATTTTCTTCCCTTTTTGTATTGTATATTTCTTTAATTAGTTTTGTTTCTTCTGTCAAGTATTATCCTTTTTCCTATATATTCCTTGATCTCTGTATGCTGAACCTAAGGCTGTAGTTGTGGGGCTGCCTTCAGCTCTATTAAGGTCTGAACTGTCTCTGCACTTGTGCTGGGGCATTTTTTCATACACTTGTTGTTTATATATTTTTTTTTTTTTGTAAATTCTCTTCTTTGATTATGAGGCATACCTTGTGTTATTTGGGCCTGTAATAGAGAACAAGGTTGATTGTTTGAAAATTGACGCTTAAATTTTGAGTTGCGCAAACTGGGTTTCATAACAAAATTGAAATGTACTACCTTTCTGTTCATCCACCCATGTATTTTCATTTTTCCATCTAGCGAAACCTTGGTGTGGGGAGCATTAGGAGCAAAGAAAGCCTAGAAAAGATTTAACTCCAAGGCGCAAACATATCTGCTCACTCATAACAGGTCAATTTTAATTTTTAACTAAATTAACATGCACATGTTTATTAAATAAGAGAAGACTGGATTATGTGGACAGAGACAATGATGATACAGGAAGAGCATCACACACACAGTGATCTTGCTGAGAATTAAACTCAAGCTGTTTGAAATGTGTGACAGACACTAACAAACACACCATTGTGCCACCTACAAATGTACTCTGTATAAAGATAAAAGTGCATTATTGGTAAAACAACTGCGTACAGCTCTAAGGGAAATCATTTGAATCAGAAACAGGGCACTGTTTGTGTGTAGTCTGCAAGTTCAACTTTGACTTTCCTTCCACGTCCCCAAGATAAGTAAATGTGGGCAAGAGTGTGCCCTGCCAAAAAACTGGTGTGCTGGCAAGGGTATGGACTCTGCTTTACTCCTGAAGCTGCCAGGATAGGTTCTGGTTCTTTGTGACTTAAAGTTGGATTAAGTGGTAGAGTCAATGGATGGATTGATGGATGAATAACTGTCTTAAGTTTATGCATATTATCATTGATATAATCTTATCTATCTTCATATATATATTTTAAAGTTAGCGCTATCTAGCGCCTGACCCGGCACAGACTCACTCCAGAGGCACATGTAGAATAGCACAAAACTTTTATTTTCTTTCTCTGTGGGGCACATCTTCCCCATGAACCCCACAGGCAATACACAGTCCCACAAGCACTTAAAGATAAGCACAAAACATACAGAAAGGCCTCTCTTCTCAAACCACCACTCCTCCCTGGCAACCTCGTCCTCTTCCTCCCGATTCTGGCCCTTGCATAGTGGCTGCAGGCTCCTTTTGTAGCCCTCCTGGAAGTGCTCCAGGTGGTAATTGGCCTAATTAGGCTGCACTTCCGGGTGTGGCTGCATTCCAGCCCACAGAGGCTCATTAAGCCGTGCAGCTCCTCCGGGTGGTGGCCACGGAGCCCAACAGGTCTGAGTCCGGAAGTCCCACACCTGTGGCCCCAATGTAACCCAGGAGGGCTGCCACCACGTGTTCCAGGGGATGTAGAGTGCATCCCATGGCTGCTCCCCCGGATCCAGTGTTGAAAGGGTGTCCCGGCAGGCCATGGTCCCAGGCTGCCCATCACAATAAAAAATGCTAAGGTCTATCTGGCTGTCAAATGATTACTCACAAACTACGGTGCTGGAACATTGATCAAAAGCTTATGACATGATACATATTAATACTGCACAAAATGCGAAGTGATAGGCGAATGTAGTGACATGACGAAAAGAAAAAGAAGGCCAGTGACATTTGCTGAGCATCAAGCAAATTGCAGAGCCTGATGCAGCAATGAGGAAGTCCTTAACAGGAAGATGATGAAGAAGAAGAAATATCAGCATCATCTCTATGCATGCGGCTGGGATCATCCAGTAGGTGCTAAAGATAGAGTTATTGGGCTGTAGGCAGTCATGAATGCTCATAGGAGTGTAAGACAAAAAAAGAGGATATAGAATGGAAAAAAAAAACAAAACATAAACACATGCTGATAGACGAGCACTGCAAACACAATCCTCACAAGCCCACCTATTGATAAGCCCAGAGCACTCACCAAGTAGTCTTCCAAATTCATAATAAGGTGCGTTGTGTTTTATTGATCATCGACCTTGACTATAAATTTTGTAACAGGAAGAAGAAAATGAAGAGTAGCAGGCACATCACAGAAGGCAATTAATACAGAATGCAAGAACAAGAGAAAAATGCATGCCAGCAAAAGAGCCCTGCATTGGAAAGTTACTTCACCAATGTGATCATAATAAAGCTGTAATTTTGCATGGTGAAAATAAAACACTGTCTTACCTAAAAGGAAAAACTCAACTTGTTCCAGATGAACCACTTTATTTGAGGACCAGAGGTTCGCATGCTTCCTAGCATAAACTAAAAGTGTTCCATTTGGAAGGCATAGAGCTACAATATTTTATTATTCATAGATATTACAGTACGATAATATTAAGGTGCATGTCCTCATCACTAAATACAACTATTTGGCCAATAAGCTAGGCAACATCTTCGAAATTGTCCTTGCTGACACTCCATCCTAATTAACTGAGCCTTTTCCCTTTCTGGCACCTCTTAAAGCTAACATTTGTCATTTTTCCAGCTCCACTTTCTCTTTATCTATATCTATAAAATATTATCTTTCCTGTGTATTGGTTGATGCAAATGAGCCAAATTAGAACTAATTGACCCTAAGTGCATATGTGATAACTTTCATATCTTTACACATAAAGCAAAGGTTTTCTCTAATCTTGAACGTCAACCACACATTTGTATTATAAACGTATGTTTAAATGAACTCTATATGGTAATCCTGCTGCTATGTAATTATATCTGACACACCAACACATAGCTCCTTGCACTTGTTTATTGATCCATTCTAAGACCCTTTGAGTCCAGTTGAACATCATTAGGAGAGTCTAGGCTAGGTGCAGTGGGCACAAGGCAGCAATTGGGGCTTTAGTCTCTAGTTACAACTGTTCAGAGAAAGACACACATGCCCCTATGTCAAGGCAATTTAAAGACACCAAAGCAATCTGACAAATACCTATGAGAGGAAACTGGGGTTTCTGAAGGTTACCCACAGAAACATAACGACAACATAAAAACTCAACAGATAAAGCACCCTAAACTACAACTGACCCCAAATTCTGTGACAGTCTTGTCACCTCTTATTTATTTACCAGTAAACCCCCAATTCTCTAAAGAATCGCAAATCCAAGAATGGCAATCACTTTCTGTTCCCTCCAATCTTTGGAGGGATGGAAAATGATGGAGGGTGGGAGCATCCAGGGAAAGTTTTCATTTAATTAAATAAATATATTTGTACTAAAATCAACCAATTTATTAAAACTAAAATTGAAATGTAATTGTTATATTATTTAAGTCCAAAATGTCTTTGAGTTGCTGCACTTATAAGTAAGAAAATATCGGAGTGCAAAGGTTTGAATGAAGTAAGTTGGAAACAAAAAATTCATAAAATGGTAAACTCAAAATAGTTAATCAAAAATTTCTGTATAAACAACATTTTTGGTAAAGATGGTTTCCTGTCCTTGAATTAGCCGTCCCTGGTATGGAGTAGTTAAAACCTTCACTTTAACGTCACACAAACGCCGGACTCTTGAAAAGGCAATATAAAGTTGTCCATGTCGTTGATAAACTGCATCATCTAGATCTAACACATACATTTGAGCAAATTTGTGGTCGTGATTTGGCTCAGGGTGCACTGTTCCAATCCGATACAACACGCGAAAGCAGTATGGGCCATTCCCAGGTGGTGGCTTGATATTTACCCCGGTAGATGCAAAAGCAAATGAGCTATTGTAGCATCTAATGCACTACATAAAGCTTTTACTTTCAGGTACATCGTTAGTCAAAAGCTTTCATAAATATTCAGGATATTCATCCAAAGGAGGCAGCTTAACTTGACCCTTTTGAGAACAATGTGTAAACTCGTCAGTTGTATTGCCAGTTTTTTCTTCAAGGAAGTTAAGTGAATGACAATGACTGCAAATGACACTCATTAATCCCAATGAATTTTCATTAACAGTGGACTCATTATAGAATGTGTTCTCAGCTAACTGGCGGAATTGTTCAGCGGCTGTCCATCGTTCCTCTCTTTGGCTTTTTCTTTGTTGGAATACTGAACGTCTTAAACCTTCTAAATGACTTGCTAGCCTTTCTGCAGTTTCCTCTGATATTCTTTGTGATGAACAATTGCGCAAGCCTTCCAAACGCTTCTTCCGTTGTTCTGTTGTCTCGTTTGCACGCCTATCCGATACCTGAGCTCTTTCTTTTAGGAGCCGTGACTCCTTTGCTTCTGCTGTTTCAGAAGCACGTTGTAGGCGGCTTCGTTCATTGTTTTTATGCATACGGGCTCGTTTTTGTATTTCCAATCGTTGAGCTCTTTCTTTTTGGACCTGTGACTCCTTTGCTTCTGGTGTTTCAGAAGCACGTTGTAGGCGCCTTTGTTTATTGTTTTTATCCATGCGGTCTCGTTTTTGTTTTTCTGTGTCTGTGTTGTTAGCTAGAAGTCATTTGCTGTTAGGAATCATACTTACTTTTAACACTGAATTACTTTAATGTGATTCAAATATGCCACACTGACAGCTGCTACACTGACTGCTGGCACAGTGGATTCGAGCACACTGACTACTGCCACTGTTTAGTGTAGTAGCTGCTGCTGCCACTGTGGAGTGGAATACTGCTGGCACTGTGTAGTGGAGTACTGCTGGCACTGTGTAGTGGAGTACTGCTGGCACTGTGGAGTGGAGTACTATTGGCACTGTTGAGGCACACTGACTGCTGGCATTGCACGCTTTACCTCAAGCTTATTTTACAGGTTGTATTGTGTTGTTTGGGCGCCACCTACTGACTCTGGGAAGCTGCTGGGTTTGACTCTGGGGCGCTGAGGCACTGTGCGCGTGCGGTTTTGGTGCCACCCGCTGGGTTTGACTCTGGGGTGCTGAGGCGCTACGCACGTGCGGTTTTGGCACCACTTAGTTCCCTGATGGTGATGCCGGTGCATTTGCGTGCTGAAGTAACCATGGTGGAATATCCCGGCTTGGAGATCTATATTACTAAACGAAGGTTGTACAGTATATGCGGTGGTGTGCGCGTTCTCATTCACGTTTGGGCAGTGGTTGTACTATGACCTGAAGTTTAGTTTACAGGTTGTATTGTGTTGTTTTGGAGCCACCAACTGACTCTGGGAAGCCACTGGGTTTGACTCTGGGGCGTTGAGGTGCTGTACGCATGAGCTTTCGGTGCGTCTGGCCTCTGGAATCCGTGCATATATACAACCTTCGTTTAGTAATATAGATTGCCAGCAGATCTGTCTGTATTGGTTTACTATTACTCCTCTATTTGGAGTCTGCAGTGAACACCACTGGCTCACTTAACAAATTAGGAGCCAATGCCTGCAGAAGTAAACGCAGAGCAGGAAATAACCCTGGACCTGGAAACTATTATTATTAGTTTAATAATATAATTATTAGTATAATTTAAAAATTTGGTGTCACTTTGAAACAATCTGCACTCCACCTGTATGCTCAAATTCAGTTAATGTACTGTATTTATTTCATCCAAGTCTATTTGTGCTAACTTAGAGCTGAATGCTCACAATTTCTTTTTGCAAGAACCTCTAGTTTGTTTCCGCAAATCTGCACATGCTCAGTACTCTACTTTCTTTCATTTTTTTAATATTGGCTGGTCTTTTCGACATCAGTGGAGACGCTGCCATCAATGAAAACACAGTTATAGAAGACGAGACGTCGCTTGAGCCAGCGCCAGCACCATCTGCTGCTCTGAAAAAACAAACGTCACTCTGATGAGTGTTGGATATTTTGCTGCTGGCAGAGCAGCATTAACAATTAAAAAAAAAAATCCCTGGAAGCAATTGCTTGTTTGAGAATCTTTCCATTTCTGAACAAATTTAAAGAAGTTGAATAATTGTTTTCCATGTACTTTCTCTTTACTGCTATCCTCTCATCATCTCAGATGTCTACGTTTCTAGTTGCCCAGCAATTCCTGAAATTACTCAAGGAGTCTGTCTGTTCAGCCTCACTTCTCTCCATAACCCCTCTGCTCAGCCGCTTTATACCTTGGTCTTGATATCAAAGTACAGATAAATCACCCTCTCAAGTGTAACTGCACTGAAAATTGAGGAAATCATCTTTAATCTTCAGATAACACAGCAAATGATAAAAATTGTGCTCTCTGCTACCCAGTTCTTTATGTGAATTCATTTCATTTGACCATTCAACCGTTTTCTTCTCAAGTCAAGGCCAAGAGGGAGGTAGCAGCAATCTGACCTGGCAGGCAGCAGCGGACACTCAGCATGCCCTTGCCCACACAGGCACTCATGCTAGGGCAGTTTAGACACTCCAATCAACCTGATATTGTATTTTTGGACTGTGTATGAAAAAAGAGCTTTACTGAACACAAATGGGAAAAAATGAACATACAGCTCACCAGATTCTGGAAGTAGACCACGATCCCCAGAGCTACATCTTATGGGACTAATGGCTGTATCACCAAGCGGCTCAATTTAGCTTGTATTTCTTTCCAGTATTCCTTTTATACAGATCTCTTATTTAGAGTTCAGCTTCTATACAACCGAACATCTGCAGTGCTGAAGTCCGGAACCACTCACAGGAATGTATTTTAGAAATGGTAAACCTGAAAGACCACCTACTGTATGATCTGTACAGTACTCTTAGAAACCATGTACTTTGTGAATAAAGAAGCCTGGAGGAAAGTTTCCTGTTTTCCCACCCTTGAGTCTGTGTTAGTGTATGACATGAATTAACTAGAATAAAAGTAAGAGCGAGGCAGACAATGAAAAGGACAAGAACTTAACAGACTGGCAGGTGATGAAAGACACAAATGCAACCGCACTTGACAATAAATTATCTAGTGGAGTTCACTGCCCAGTTCTGCCTACATGCCTCATTAGCTTTTAGTAGGAGGGGATATTTAAAAGAATTGTCAAGTACCTTGAGAAGGTTTTGAAGTGCCACCTGCTCTCCACAGTACAATTCCTTGTGTTTAAAGTGGATCTGGATTTGCGCTCTTCCTTGAAAGTGTCTTTAAGTGCCAGATGTGTTGCTACTGCTGCCAGATTCCCTATAGGACCAGTGGTGGGCTTAGGAACTGGCAAAGAGAACCATTTTGTTGGTAATTTGCATAATGATGCACATTAAGTTTATGTGCAATAGCTCATCTCTTAGCATTGCCTAAAGAAATGCATCAGGCTTCAGGTAACACTACAAAACAATCAGGTGCCAAATGCCATCCCATGCTGCACGGAGCCAACTTTACCAGAAAGGCAATGGTCTGTGTGGAGTAGATGGGACTGAGTGTTCTAGAGTGTCCTATTAATAACCAGGGTGCTAACCATACCTACAGCGATAGGAAATGACTACAGGCATATCAGCGTATTGTCATATGTCAGACTGCTCCTAACAACAGGTGATGAATTTATTTCACCTTGAGTTCAGTGAAAATACAGAAATGTTTGGGAATTTCGATAAATTCACCAAAATGCATTGAAGTTAATTGGGTAGGAGTAACTGAGCTAGTTTTGAGTGAATTATAATGGTTCAAAGGTCTTCTAAGTGTCCCCAAGGGCCAGCCAAGTGTCTGCCAACTCTTGTGGCCTTGAGCTTTGAGGCAGCAGTGCTAATCCTTGTGCCATCAAGCCTCCCCAAGTGCGCAATACTCTGAGTCCTTTATCTCTTTCTGCATCTCCTGAGCTCCTATCACTACAATTAATTAACACTCACAGAGCCTGTGATGCAAGGGATCAGTGTTATATACTTAAGGGGCTGTCATGGTCACAACCTGATCTGTGCTACCTAGCGAGAAAAATAACAGCAGTGAAGACACAACGTATAGCAAATCTATGCAGAACAACAAAGTATTTTCACAATATTCTCCTTATGGCCAACTAAAGTATCCACAAATGTAAATACTGTGAATTTTTTTAATTAATACTAGAATTACCAGAGCCTATGAAAAAACTTGTAGATCCGCCCCACCTTAAATCCCATCACACCAAATGTGCCAATAAAGACAAGCAGCAAGCAGCCTGGTATCCCATCCCCTACCTCCACAGAACATGCACAATGTTCTCCCAGCTCATGCCTTGATTGATTATCTGGGAGTGAAGTGCTGGAGTTTTAGAGTGGAAATAACAGATCGTTATTTGGAATACATGCATTTCATGTGTGTTCCATTTCTACACTAATCTGTGTAAACACATTGTTAAAACAGAAACTTTTTCATATTTTAGTAATAAATGTTACAAAATGTAGGCATAAACTATAGAATGTGTGAAGCCTGAAGTCCAAAGATCAAATAAACACTTTCACAAAAGGTTCAAGTATGATACAACAGCTTCCATGGCGTAGCAGTAAGATTTGCTGACTTGTAATCAAGAGGCCACCGGTTTGATCCCCACTGCCTCCTATATTTGCCGTTTTCAATAGTGAGCTGTTCTTATTGTTAATATTATACAGTAAACACATACATTTGGTTTGCGTCTGTAACAGACCGTGTACATTTATAGTACTGTACTTGTAAAAGTTACCGTTTTTTTTTTTTTCACTTTTATTCTCTCAGTCACGATACATACTACCACCCTAGGGATCTGACGCTGTTAGTTTTTATTTGAAACTGGGAATAACTGTAGATGTGAGTAGTGTTTTGAGGCAATGGAACTGGACATTCTCTGATCTGAAGGGATAAAAGCAGACACACAAACGCTGGTAAATCTGCCTTCTTCGTATCTCACCGTCACTTTATTTTTTTTTATTCAGTTTTATTGAGTGTTCCTGCTCACGCAGAATTAGTATGCACCTTATGGTTTATGATGTCAAAAAAAAACAAAAAAACAGAGACGTAGGTATATATGATATTTGGAATTATTCATTTTATGACCTTTTATGAGGTCAGTTCAGCGCCATATGCAATCATCAAATTCTAATGTTAACAGTTCACACACACGCAAGGACCGTCCTTCCTACATTTACGACATGTGTACCTGTTGCAATGCGCACACTTCTCTCTATGCTGTGGTTCCTACTACATTGAAAGGGCACCTGACACTGACTCAGTGTACTTTCCTGGGGAAAGCGGCTGTCTTGGAACAGAAACTTGTCGATGTTGCATCCTCCTTTTCTTTTTCCATTGCCTTTTCTAGTAAGATGCGATGATGAACTTCCTCTGCAAGGTGAGCCATGAACACTCTTCTTTTCTCAGCGGCCCCCGTGCATGTCTTGCACAGTACATGTGCATTGATCGCTGCCAGCATGTTGTAGCACACAGCAACTGGCCACCTGCGTGCTCTTGCATGCACTAAATAAGCTCATGCCTTCTGGGGCACAGTATCAACGCAGCACGGAGAAAAAAAGAAAGAGACAAATATATGGGACGTTGCGTATAAATTTATTGTACTTGTAAAAGTTAGCTCTTTTCAGTTTTATTCTCTCAATCATGATCATGCTGTACCCAACCATCCAAATCTGCCCCTCCTGATCTGACTCTAAGTAACAGCGCCAGCATAAATTCACACCCGATCTAACGCTGTTCGTTTTCAAATAATATTGCATTAGTGCGATGATGTTTTCTGATTGGTACTATTCAGGTCATAAAATTATTTCTTCAAAATGTCACATATATTATCTCTTTCTTTTAGGTGTGTAATAGAAACCACAGCACAGACAGAAGTGTGAGCATTGCAACAGGTACACATGTCGTAAATGTAGGAAGGACGGTCCTTGCGTGTGTGTGAACTGTTAACATTTGAATTTGATGATTGCATATAGCACTGAACTGACCTCTCTGTACTATTCTATCCTCTGCATGTCCTGGAGTACAAAAGAAACTCCACCATACAGCAACGTGGAGACTGGAAAGACTGGGGAAAAAAAAAAAAGCGAAACACTCAGTCACTGATTACAACCGCAAGATGTTATGCGAATGAATATGAGTAATGTTGCATGCGTGCCACAATGTTTTCCAAAATGTACTATACAGGTCATAAAATGAATAATTCCAAATATCATATATACATATGTCTCTGTTTTTTTTTTTGACATCACAAACCATAAAATGCATACTAATTCAGTGTGAGCAGGAACACTCAATAAAACTGAATAAAAAAAAATAAAGTGATGGTGTGATACGAAGAAGACAGATTCACCAGCGTTTGTGTGTCTGCTTTTATCCCTCCAGATCAGAGAATGTCCAGTTCCATTGCCTCAAAACACCACTCACATCTACAGTTACTCCCAGTTTCAAATAAAAACTAACAGCGTCAGATGCCTAGGGCGGTAGTATATATCGGGATTGTGACTGAGACAATAAAAGTGGAAAAAAAATGGTACTTTTACAAGTCATATAAATGTACACCGTCTGTTACAGACGCAAACCAAATGTATGTGTGTACTGTATAATATTAACAATAAGAGCATCTCACTACTGAAAACGGCAGATATAGGAGGCAGTGGGGATCAAACCGGGGACTCTTGATTACAAGTCAGTAAATCTTACCGCTACGCCACAGAAGCTATTGTATCGTCCTTGAACCCTTTGTGAAAGTGTTTATTTGATCTTTGGACTTCAGACTTCACACATTATATAGTTTATGCCAACATTTTGTAATTTACTACTAAAATATGAAAAATGTTTCTGTTTTAACAATGTGTTTACACAGATTATTGTAGAAACAGAACACACATGAAATGCATGTGTTCCAAATAACGATCTGTTATTTCCACTCTAAAACTCCAGCACTTCACTTCCAGATAATCAATCAAGTCATGAGCTGGGAAAACATTGTGCACATTCTGCGGCAGTGGGGGATGGGATCCCAGGCTGCTTGCTGTTTGTCTTTATCGGCACATTTACAGGACAAAACACGCTGACGGAGAGGTGTGAATGGATTTAAGGTTTGCCGGATCTATGAGTTTTTTTGTAGGCTCTGGTAATTCTAGTGTTAAATGCACGTGGAGTACCGGTTGGGAAGTGACACCACGCATGAGTGTATAAATTATTCACGCATGTGTGAAGCAGAATGGTTGAGCACTGTAAAGTTTGAGGTGGAGGACGCTTACGGAAAGCACATGCACAGGTTCTGCATGTGCACAAAGCAAATCATGCCGACAGCACAGATCGGGTAGTGGCTGCTCCAGCTCTGTAATGTCAGACTGGCTGCGCAGAACATCATAGGTTGCTGAGGGAAAAAATTCTGGTTGCACAAAGAATTTTCAGGGAAACATTTGGCAAATAAGTTCACCAGTGAGCCAGCAATTTCACTGTGAAAATTGTTTTAGCGAATTTAACCAATCAGCATTACTGACAATTAGAAGAGGCTACAGCTATCATTTATGATGCCATACAACATAATAATATTCTGTGTTTTGGTGTTCAGAAATATTACCTAGGTGGCTTGCATTTCCTGTTCAAATTTGCTAGTTGTCAGCCCCAATGGAGAAGCAAGACTCATGACTAACTTCAATCCATGGAATTACAGACAGGGTTGACTATTGTATGCTGGGTCACAGCTCTGATAGTCTTTTATCGTAGCTTGAAGTCTTACTAATCAGTACGTAGAGTGTGCCAAAAGTTGTTAGACAATGCTGATTGAAATTCTGATTTTTATTTAAACTAAAATATTGTAAATAATGCTTATTATATTGAGAGAGGTGGTGATGCATTGATTAGCACCTTCTGCTCTAGGATTCAAATCCCAGGTGGGATGAATTGGGGTACAATCCAACTGACCTGTGATGTCTCTCAGATCAGAGTCTTTTGACATACCATCTTTACAAATAAAAACCCACTTGCCTCTGTGTATGACCTCTCAATGAACAATGATTTGGCTGCTATCAAATGAATTCATCCATTCAAACTATTGGCAAATATGTCATTGTGACAGATGGCATCCTGGCTGTGATAAACCACATAGCCTTACTTGGCAGGGAGGCCAGGGAGAAGATGGACAGGGGGAGACAGCCTCCTGAGACTGCATGCTCCACTGACACACTGGATGGCAGCATTCAGTGCAATTATGCCTATTCATGTCTCTGCAGAGCATGCTGGGAGTTGCAGTCCCATGGGACTACAAAAGAGGCTACAAGAGAGGGCTATCCTTACTTTCTGGGGATCTAGCCTGACCCGGGAATGCTTCCTCCTTGACGCCAGAAGTACACCCAGGTGCGGGATCTAAGGGGCCACCTCAGCCCACCTGTGGAGTTGGGTGGAAGAGGATGTGATTTGCCTGCTGGAGTAAAGGAAAGGAATGGAGAAGAAAAGAAAAAAGAACGTTAGTTATTGTGACACCTGTGAAAATGTATTTTGTTTAATAAAATGGTTATTTCGAATCAGCGACAGTAGTCAATGTATTTGTGTCAGAGGTCTGTAACGCTTCCTAGTGCCCATTGTTATCTGAGCATTCTAGGCACTGCGACTGACACATGACCAAAGGATATTCAGTCATTACTTTAAACATGGTCCTGCAGTGGAAGACATAAGGGTATCAGACTTGTTAGCCTGATTACTTACATAATTGATCAAGCTGATCCCCCATTCTAGTTTTCACGCAAATTTTAGAGTACTGCTTCCACGTGTAAGTTTTTTGACCACTGTGTATAGAAATACTGATTAATGACATACAACACACACACAAAAACAGATTTCTTTAAATCTGTATATCCAGCCACTTTTTTAAATCTTCGCATTCAAAAACATGGTTGTGACCTGCCTAAGTTTATCCTGGTTGCACTGGGCACAAGATGGGAACCAGCCATGGATCAGATGTCAGTCCACAGCAGGAAAAACTCACGCACTTACTTTTAATTCTTAATCTATACTAATAAAATGCAAAGCCCTCACTGACTCACTGACTCACTCACTCACGCACTCATTCACTGACTCACTCATCTTCCCGTGTAGGTAGAAGGCTGAATTTTGGCAGGCTCATTCCTTACAGCTTACTTACAAAAGTTAGGCAGGTTTAATTTCAAAATTCTATGCGTAACGGTCATAACAGGAACCTGCTTTCGTTCATATACTGTATATGGCCATAGCCTGCAGGTCGGTCGCCATGTGAGGCAGGCGGAGTTGCGTCCCGCATCATCACGCCTCCCACGTAATTAAGTGCCTGCCCATATAAGGTAAATATTCGCGGGTGAAGGACAGTGCTAAGCATATTCATAAGTGCAGCTACTGCGGAAATCAGCACGCCTCCCACGTAATTGACTGCCTGCCTGTGAGCAAGAGAGAGAGAGCGAGAGAGCGCGACACACACACACAGAGGCAGCGCGAGAGAGATAGACGCACACACACAGCCAGCACGAGCACACACACACAGGCAGCGCCAGAGAGATGGCGCGACACACACACAGGCAGCACCAGAGAGATAGCGCGACACACACACAGGCAGCACCAGAGAGATAACGCGACACACACACAGGCAGCGCCAGAGAGATAGCGCGACACACACACACAGGCAGCGCCAGAGAGATAGCACGACACACACACACACACACAGTCGCAGGGCGAGAGATGGACGCAGACACACAGGCAGCGCGAGAAAGAGCTGGACTCATTAAGGTAGGAAGGCAGTTAAAGAATGCACTGGTCTTGATTTTGTTTTCACTTCTGTTTCCAGCGATCTGTTCGTAGCGTGCATTGTTGCAATGTTATTTTTCTTGGTGGTTTATTAAATTACGGATTTTTTCAAATATTAATTTTTTCCCTTTGCTTAAAACTCATTAAAAAAGTGCTTTTAGCCAGCGGTTGTTAGCGCTATAGCGCGAACTATTGCAGTGTTAGTTTTCTCTGTTGTTCAAGGTTTTCTCAGTGTTATTCAATGTTTTTACATTTAGTTTACTATTACACTGTGCATTCTATGGTATAATTATATTTGTGCTTAAAAACTAAAAAAATATATATTTACATACAGTTTGTATGGTCTGTAACGGATTAATTGTATTTACATACAATCCTATGGGGGAAATTGCTTCGGTTCACGACCAAATCTGTTTACGACCAGAGTTTTGGAATGAATTACGGTTGTGAACCGAGGTTACACTGTACCAGGAATGCCTGTTAAACATCTTAGATTCACGAGTAGCGATTGGGGTGGTGAGATGTCTATCGAGGTGATCACTGTAATATTTATATGTCATTGAAATGTATTATTATCAGGCATGGTTTAGGCACCTATGTCATCAGAAAGGCACCAGAAAAAGGGACCTCAAGGTTACTATTATGGAAGTTAATTTAGAGCACGGATGGCGTGAATGTCAGAGCTGTAATAGATAAAGTTCTCCTGCATACTTTAAAAGAAAGTCTCGCCATCATTTCATTTTTCACAATTTGTGAAAACAAGACATGGTGTCAGAATAGAGGACAGTCATGGATTTTGTTGGAGTTCCCTCGCCACAAATTGACTGGGATTGTCTTAACCTGCCGGGAGAATGCAAAAAGTTCCGACAGCACGTGAAGCTGATGTTTTCCGGCCAGCTAAACGGCAAAGACGAGAGTGAGAAATGCAGCTACCTGCTCCTGTGGACTGGGGAAAAAGGAAAAGACATTTTTAACACATTGACTCTCACCCAGGAGGAAGCCAAGGTACTGAAAACTTATTATGAATATGATATTCGCGAGATACAAGTTTAATGAGAAGACGCAGGGTATAAATGAGACTTTTGATCACTTTGTAACGGAGTTAAAATTGCTGGTGAAGGACTGTGCTTATGCAAACGAAGATGAGATGGTCAGGGATAGAATAGTGTTTTGCACAAATTCAGTGAAAGTGCGAGAGAAATTTTTAAGTGCCGGGTCTGAGCTAACATTAAATAAAGTTGTGGACATCACAAGATCGCACAAGATAGCACAAGCACAGCTGAGAACTTTCGATGCATGTACTCCGAGTGGCTCACGTGATCTGACTGTGAACGCAGTACGCAGACAACAAGCAAAAGCTCCAAAGAGCGCTGAACGAAAAACCCATTACACAATTGAGAAGGCAGCAAAAGAACATGAAGCGGATGACACATACAAGCATACTCATAAGTGCAGCTACTGCGGAAACAAAGCACACGGTGGAAAAAGTCAATGTCCAGCTAAAGGAAGACAGTGTAAAAAATGTGGTAAATTGAACCACTTCGCTAAACTTTGCAGGACTGGAAAAGGTAAACCCGTGCATGCAGTGTGTGATGTCTCAGATAAAGAGGAAGACGAGCTGTTTATTGATGCAGTAAGAAAGGAACAACCCTCTGAAGCTGAACAAGCCTTTGTAGACATATCAATAGGAAAGCAAGGTGTAAAGCTTAAGTTTAAATTAAGTTCACAGACACGCTGCCGCTAAATATTCGCAGGCAGATCCACAACTTAATACTGGGAATGCCTGTTAAACATTTTAGATTCACGAGTACCGATTTGGGTAGTGAACACTTCGATGAATGAAACCTGTTATCTTTACAACGGTTGACAAACACGGAATATAACTTGAACACAACACATCCTCCAAATACGAACCTGATTGAAAGAAATAATGATAATCAAATCCTTGAAGACAGCAACATTCATAACAGTGACAAAACAATTACATTGACAATCATGTTACGTTATTTTTTAAAATGTTTCCTTTTCTTTTTCATAACTTCTTTAACACACTACTTCTCCGCTGCGAAGCGCGGGTATTTTGCTAGTCTTGTATAAATCACATGACAGTGGGTCGATAGGTATGATCTGATATCAACTGGCCTCTCTTCCAAGAGTGGTTCTTGTCTTTTGCCCAAATAACTCTTGGATCCCCGAGTACTGGTCCATATAGGTTTAGAAAACAGCTGCATCAATAGACTGTTGTTATTGTGTGATTTATATTTGTATGTAATCCAGACCACCTTTCAGAGATCTGTTTACACTTTGACAGTAAAGAGTGTTTTTCTGTTGATCAGTGTCAAAAAAGCTAAATTCAATCCACTGTGTTTCAATATCATATAACAATACAATCTGAAAAGTTCCAAAGGGTTGAATACTTTTTATAAGCACTATATACTTTATATAATATTGTTGAAGTACAATATTATAGTCTTATATAATTTTTCACTTTCTTTTTTCCTACTGTTAGTGGATATCCCTTGACCCAGTTTTGAGTGCAATGCCAGGAAATCACAACTTCATCATCTGACAATCACTCAGTAATTCTTCATCAAGAAAATGAAATCAATATTAACGTTTTATCTCCACCTACTTTAAGGTTCGGTGCACTTTCCTCTGTGCTGTTTTAAAAGTATGTTAATGTAATCTATTGAACCTCTTTCCTTAATCATGTACATTCCCCATAATTAAGTTCTTTGATTAGAGCGGGATTCTAATTACTAATGCTTTTCCTAAGATTTGTCATCTGATGCAGGAATACAATTAACCCCCCAAAAGTGCTTCCTAGCCACTTTGAGAAGGCTCTGAACTTTACCTTTGAAAGAAAGTAGATGACTCACTTCTGTTAATGACAGTCTTGACATTCCCTTGGTAAGTGTAGTAGCTGTTAGTACTGATTATCCACTTGTGTGGTTCAGAAAAATAATAAAAATATTTCAGTAATAAGTCAAGTTAAACCTGTGCTTGAAATATTTGTTTAAGTTTACCCTGTTCTTTATAAAGGGTTTCTTCTTATTTTCGAAGGTGGTATTTAAATACTGCTAAGTGCTGTTACAGAGCCATCACAGTTACACAGCTAGAAAAATGTTAAATAAGGATATGTAAATATGTCCTATTCTTTATTTTCTGAGAATACATTTTAATATTTTTTTCCCAGGACTTGAAGTTTGGCACAATCTTGTTTTAGGAATGTATCAGTTAATATTTTATAAAGAAGATTACTACATAATTATTCAAAAACAAAACAAAAATCAAATACATGCCCTGAGTAAGTAACATTGCCTTTCTTTCTTGTTTTAGCTTGACTTAGAATAGACTAAAAGTGAAAAAAAAATATTTTCCATAAGCAAACAAGTCACCACCACAGGGGGTGCAATTCTTATATGAAAATTCAGACCTTTTAACATTGCAACAAGGTTTTTATTGATGGGACAAACTCTGAAAGGAACCATCAGGCAAGTGGTCTCTGCCGTGAAGAAAAGGCACTTTAGATTGTGTGCGCTGCTTTCGCAGCCACTCAAGTCAGATCTCCGACTGGGTAATTTGCTTCACAAACTTTTCAGTCCAGCTGTTCTTTCCAGTGTTCTGAATTGATATTCAACTAATTCTACTAAAATTCATCTCCATCCAAAAAGTAGACTCTTTCAGGAAGGCTAGCAAGTAAGGTAGTGTGGACAGGCGCACTTTGCTATTTATTCCCATACTCTGTACTGGAAAATGTGCATTTAAAGAATAAAAAATATTTTCCTATTGCATATTACCTTTTTTATTCTGTTTCTCAATATCATTTTCATTTAATTTTTTTAAAATTATATTTAGTCCTTTTTTAAAATTATTATACACAGGGTGGATAATGGCTCCGTGTGGCACTGAATTGAACTGAGAGTTTGAGAATCTTGTGTTAAAATCGAACAGTGTTCTTCAAAAACAATGACCCTTTGAATTTTAAGATTCTTGGCACCAAGATGTTCCTGCATATTTTTGTGTTGTATTACAACATGGATGGATAGAAAATACATTTGCCCTTTTTAAATTTCTGCAGGACACAAAAGAGACCCAGTGATTAGCCTTATTGCCTCACAACACCAAAGTCCTTGGTTCAGACCTTGACCTGTTAACGAGACTTGGCATACTTTCTGTGTGTGTGTTCATACAGTAGATTTTCTTTTTCCTACATCAAAAAAATCTATGAATTAGTTTGAGTGTCAACAGTAAATCAAACAGGAATAAGTGAGTGTATGTGATGAGAAGGAATCAGGCCTTTTATACAATTGGTCCCAGTGGCTACACTTCCCTGTGATTCTGTTTTATATGTTCAGAAATTGAATGAATGAATGAATGATTTTTGGGTTCAAATCCTATCCCAAACAACTGTCTATGCAGAGTCCACATATTCTGCTTGTGTGCAAATGAACTTTTCTTTCCAGATGTGCAGGTTAGGCTAAATGAGAGCTAACACTAATTTTGCCTGGTGTGAGTGAATGTCAGTGGTTTATGGGAGCAGGAGAGCCAGGAATTGCAAAATGGGGGGCCTATGAACAACTGAGTGGGCAAGCTATAAGCCATTTTTTAATTCTAAAACTTTTTTTGACAGGAGCAGAGTTCTGGGGATGGTGTCCTCTTGAAGTTTAGAGCGGCTCGATTCATTTATAATCGATCTAAGGTTCAGGGTGGTTTCTTTTTGATGTTTTGAACAGCTAGATTCATTCACGATCGATTGGAGGCCCAGTGGTGCGACTGTTGATGAGTAACATAAATCTAATAGAAGCATTTGGTTGGGCCTGGCTTCTGAATAGTAGCATTGACCCTGGTTGAAGGGTATGTCATGCGAAAGACTGACAATGCAAACTTAATTTTTTTTCCGGCCTTTTAATCCAATTTTGCCAGGCCAGGCAATGGTTCTTCATGATCCTGTAGTGGACAAACCAGATCAGGAAACAACTGAATGACTGATTTTCAACAAGATGCATATGGGTTGAATGGTTCATGGTGTGTCATGATAATTACTATTTATTACCAGATTCCTTTGCCCAGCATGACTTATAATATTATTATACTAAATTGCTTATATTTTGTTCCTTTATTATATCTGCAGCTTAATGAGTCAAAAGTGAGGACTGAACCCACATCTATTTGGTTTAATTTCTTTGCAACAACACCCCACTGCCTATCTAGCATATTAGGATTGTACAATCAGTGACTGCCTAATTACCTTGGAAAAGACGACAGTCTTCTTCTTCTTCTTTCAGCTGCTCCCGTTAGGGGTTGCCACAGTGGATCATCTGTCCGCATATGGTATGATCATAAAAAGAAAACATTTGAAGATCAACTTTAGAATGAAATGTTCACCCAATAAATCTCTAAATCGACTCAAACCATTTGTATTTAATCATCTCAATCCAGTATAGCCTTGTGGTATACCATATCTCTATGGAAAACATACCGATATATTAGAAATTAAAGCAGTGTAACCTACAAACCTTAGAAGCAGAACAGGTTTTCATTTGCTTTTTAATTTCCTTTTATGAAGATATTTAAAAAATACAAATTATTAAGAGAGTAAAATGCAATCAAAATGCACATATTTGTTATGACAGATCAGTCGAAAGGAGAAGGAAGATGGCTGATGACACGTCATCTTGGCTAATGAAGAAATAATGAGCTGTCTAGCAGTGATCTGTAATAGCTGCCTTGTTCAGCAGCCATACATCATTTTCATGATCCCCAAATATTTTCAACATTTTAATATTTCAGTGAAGTTATAATTACTTACATTATAAGCATGTTTCCTTTTTTCTCCATTCACTCTTCTATGTGATAAGCACCACTAACATAAAATCTGCACAATAAAGGGCCTGCTGTCACTTCTAAATCACATGCAATACTGAATTGCATTCATGTAAAAGTTATAGCACACTAGTGACATAATAATCCACTTTCAATTGTTTTGTTTTGTTTTCTCTTCTCTGGCAACTTCACTTTAATAGAATTAATGGCCTAAGCTGAAAAAGCTAATGAAGTGTAGTGCACTTGAAAATCTAAAATGGTTCAAACATTGACACTTGGAAATCGTTGAGCAAAGAATGTCAGATTAATTTAAAATCAAGTATAGCTTAGACTCAATGATCAGATAACACGGTTCTACTCAAAGAGATCTTTTTTCTGGATGAAAGACACAAACAATGTTATTAGTATACTGCATTGCGAGTGTATAATATTCTTATGGAACAATAAAATGAAACAATAATCAATAAACTAAGTAAACTGGAATAAACTAAATATAATAAATAAACTCAACTAAACTGGAATACAGAAAAAAATGGCAGGCTTGGGAGTGAGTGGTGCAGAAGTTGTGTGTAACCCAGATAATTCTTTTATTCTATATCAAAAAAATCTTTGTTAGAAGCAGAGCCGTTCTGTCCATTAAGCAATATAGGTGTAAGCTTGTAGCACCTTCCTCTGATGGGGAACAGTTATGAAAGTGAAGGGGCACACACACCAGATATGGAGGGATACCCTCTGGTGTTATAGAAGTATGATAATATTGGTACAAAGGGGCACTGTTTGTGTTTCTGAAGGCTTGCTCACTCCAGAAACGGAAGGGAACAACTCCCTGTTGTCAAAGTGTGATGGTAATGTAGAGGGATTGTTAATGAAAGTAAACCTGATGGGGACCCCGGCCATCTTCCTCACCAGTTTACTACCTCTGATGATGCTGAGTACTAAAAGTAAAAGTGCATGCGCTTGGTACACCAAGTGGTGTGCACTCCTTAAAGTCTGCAGCATATGCATGACCATATATGTATGCCCCCCTAAGCACACAATTTATTGAAGTCTAATAATACTTACTACATCAAAGGGTGACATGGGTCAACCCCACCTTGGGCTCCAAATGGGCTTCAACTGGCAATTAAGGCAAAAGGTATATTATCAGGCCCCGATACACAACAAAGAGCTGAGCCATTCATACAACAAATTACAGTATGTAACATATATTTAAGGCCTCTGCATTGTTTGTATAATTACGTCAAACTTACTACGATGGTCAGTGCCTTATAATTTTTATGCCTCTGCAGAATGATTTTGTCCACAGTAATTCCTGCATCTTAAATTATCCTTTGGATTTAAAAAAAAATTATTGTATTATATGGAGATTAATTATGATGGACTATGAATAATTATGTGCTGTGTTACTCCTATATCATGTATGCATTGATTAGACACACTGTGGTAGCGCTACTTAATTGGACTGCAACTCCAGCAGCCCCAGGAATACTACACCATTGGTCACCTGACACAGGGGTTACTTGGTGGAACTAGATAAGGTTCTACTTTTAAAAAGATGCCAGAAGAGGAAATTGAGATCATCTGATGTCTGTATGTTGCAATATTTCACCCTACAAATGGATTACAAATTCTATCACCCATTGTATTATAGTTTTTTATGGGTTTATGTTGTTTTCCTGTACCTGATTATTCAAGTGATTTCACCTTGGTTGGAAAATGTCTTTGTTTGGGGAGCAATCCCAATCACTATCACTACAAATCTGGAACACAGTAGGACAATACATTTTATAACATTCAGTAGGCTGTTCACTTATGATCTGTTGTCCTGGACTGTGTATAGACTTTTGTCATATGTCTTTAACTGTTGATTGCTTAGTGTTTTGTCAGGTTTCATTTGTATCTGTGTTAGTTTAACAATTATCATCACTGTTATCTAGGTGGGATTTAGCATGAATATTGTTTGTTAACTGTTTTCTTCCTTCATTATTTGTTTAATATACTTTCTTTTCTATTCATTTCAGCTGCTGTATTATGTGTCTTTTTGTGTGAGTGTGCAACCTGAGTCAGGTCTGGGTGCACTCCTGACATCTCCAAATTAAAATACTTAAATCACCATCTTAAAGGCATTGAGAATCTAAGTGTCCATTGGCCACTGAAACATTATACAAAACTGATAAAAAGCATGTAGTAGAAAAATATAGAAAAGTTTAGTATTAATTGTACTTTGTCTAGCCATTATTCTATTATAAGATTTTCTGAGCTGCTTTGCTTGACTTGTTACTGGCAAAAACCAGTAAAGATGGGATTTTGACTGCAGTGTAGGCAGAAGGTGTAAAAAGCATTAGTTGCATCCTGTGTGACTGTTGTCACAAGTAAAATATTAACTAATGGAAGATTTGAGAAGAGAGGTAAGGCCTGGACTCTTGGTCGAGGAGCCTGAAGCTACCTTGGGACGGGTGTTGGCCCGTACTCTTTGACATTCCATTGGGTCAAGGATGCTGCAGAAAAGTGACAAAAAGACCTAAATACCAGGGCTAATCAATGGTCTGGGTTCCATCTCAGCCATTGTAGCTGGATATCCTGCCAGACATTCCACCTCACCAGTACACATATTGGGTATCTCGCCTTCAACGAGAAGCACTGCTATCCATCCAGGTTGCATTTGGGGTAAATGCAACACCATATGTAATTGCTTTATTTCTGCTTTAGGCACATTTTATGAATTAAGAACATTTATGCTTATGACTTAATTGAATAAAACGTTGTACCCGCTCCTCTACTTGATCGGCGTACACTCTGTTTACTGTCTCTGCTTAAGGTAATGATAAATGACATGTGCAGTCAATCCTGGTTTGATCCGTCTGTGATTGGTGTCTCTGAAAGGAATCACAGCCTGACATCTAACTAATAGGTAAACAAGCGGAAGTTAAATTGAGGGATATAATCAGTGAAGTGGAGTCCCTCACAAAATACCTATCTACACAAAATACATCTTTGCATGTTGTAATGAACTGATAATGGTACTTTGAAATGATTTTCCCCATGCCAGATACCATGTAAATTAAAAGTTCATGGAATATCTGAAAATAAATTAAGCTAAAATGAAAGAACCTAATCAATATTTTTAAACAAAAATGTTCTTTTGTCCATATTAACTTTATTTTCATATTACTTCTGGATAGATTTTATTTGTAGTTTTTAGAAAACATGAGTGTGAAGATTATTTGGAAATTACAAACTAGCCCCAATTGGACAACTTGCATAGAGAATACAGCTTTGAAGGCCGATGCAGATGTGCGTCGTATTATTGCTATCATTTTCATGCTACAATCTAGTGTGAAAGAGTGTGAGACATTTCCTTCATTTCCAGTGCTTGGAAAACTTTTTTATGTTTGCTTTTACAAAAGGTAAAGTAAATTAAGTAAATGTGCAATTTGATTGAATAAAGACTTATGTAATTGTCAGGGAAATTAGTATCTTAAATAAAAAAAAACAGTCAAGATCACAATTAGCTCTATCTGCTGTTGTCCTTTATTACAACAACCTTGAGAGAGCCTGTCATGTTAAATAGTTAGTCTGTCATGACAAGACTGATGAATATAAGAAAGCAACGATCTTAAAAATGTTAGGTTAATTTGCATAGTGTAGTCAAGAAACATTATAGTTTGCACCAATCACACAACCTAACTCAGATAAATGGTTTAATTTTTTGCAAACCTATATGTTAATATTATTTAAAGCTTCCAAAACTGATAAACTGATTAAAAGCCTTTGGCAAAAAAAAAAAAAAATAATTATGTATATTAATTATAATTATATTGTACTAGCTGTGTAAGCCCATGCTGTAAAAAGCCCGGGCTCCTAGAAACCATGGATTCTGGCACTTCAATGAAATCGGTTGTGCATTGCGGCTAAGTGAGGTTCTCTTTCCTTGGTGGTTTCGTTTTCCAGACGTGCTCGCCGCCATTGTCTATCAGCGGCTAAGCAAGTTTCTCTCTCCTTGGAGGTTTTGTTTTGCCAATGTGCTCACCTCGCTTGTGTATTAATGGCTAAGAGAGTTTCTCTTTTCTCAGCAATTTCACTTTGGCAACAGAGTCGGACATACAAACACACACACTTCCATATGCAGACATTTATATATAAGATATATATAGCCACTGTCTTGCACCCCAAAACATGAGGCTGTCTCTGTACTTTAGCAAAACCAATTGTATTCTACTTGAAACAGGAGCAGCATGGTTATTTATTGTAGTGGGATCTACCACTTTCAGATACATAGACACAGACAAACAGGCAGGGTTGGGACCAGGTCAGTGGCCAAATTATACTGTTCCCTGCATCACCCATCAATGACAGACGCTTATAGCATGACTGCGATCAATTCATAGTTGCTTTGGCGGTTGCCTCGGCGACGGACAAGCAGCCCTCTACAGACATGGCAATTGCATTTTGGCATGTCGTCCCGCTGGGGGGGGGGGGGGGGTGTCCCAAAAGAGTTCAGAAACCTCACTATATATATATATATATATATATATTGTCACACACATGCGCATGGGAGGCAGCTAAAGGGCTTGAGTGGAGGCAGTTCGGAGGCATGCCAGGGTGTGGCAGAGTGCACTGACTCTTTTTCTCCCTTGCCTGTAGACCATTCCCGGGGGATTCCACCTGGCTCTCCTGACATCACTTCAGGGACCGAGCCAATGGAAGTCGGCCACACCAGCTCCAGTCCCCCTGATGTCACGTCCGGCTATGATCCAATGGTGGAAGACCACGTGCTTGATCCATATGACCTCACTTCCTGTCTTCTCCTTTAAAACCTGCCCCTTTTCCCTTTTTCCTCAGTCTTGTTTTGGGCTCAGTTGTATGCACTTCAGTGCAGTTTATTTTGCTGAAACGACTTTTGCAGCCAGGATACCACATTACACGGGTGGCTGCCCCAAACCTTTACCTGTCCATGTCTCGTTCTTGTGATAATATATATATATATATATATATATATACATATATACATATATACATATATACACATGTGGGAGGAAACCGGAACACCCGGAGGAAACCCACGCAGACTTGGGGAGAACTATATATCTATACTAAAGGCAAAGCCCTCACTGACTGACTGACTGACTCATTCACTCACTCACTCATCACTAATTCTCCAACTTTCCGTGTAGGTAGAAGGCTGAAATTTGGCGGGCTCATTCCTTACAGCTTACTTACAAAAGTTAAGCAGGTTTCATTTCGAAATTCTACGCATAACAGTCATAACTGGAACCTACTTACGTACATAGATACAGCCATAGCCTGCAGGTCGCTCGCCGTGTGAGGCAGAGTTGCGTCCCCCATCATCACGCATCCCACGTAATTGAGTGCCAGCCCATATAAGGCCGTCCGTCAGCAGCAATCCAATAGACACGCTGCCGCTAAATATTCGCGGGTGAAGGACTGTGCTTATGCAAACGAAGATGAGATGGTCTGGGATAGACTAGTGTTTGGCACAAACTCAGTGAAAGTGTAAGAGAAACTTTTAAGTGCCGGGTTTTAGCTAACATTAAATAAAGCCATGGACATCACAAGATCACATGAGATAGCACAAGCACAGCTGAGAACCTTCAATGTATGTACTCCGAGCGGTTCACGTGAACTGACTGTGAACACAGTACACAGAGAACAAGCAAGAGCTCCAAAGAGCGCTGAGCAAAAAACGCATTACACAATTGAGAAGGCAGCAAAAGAATATGAAGCGAGTGACGCATACAAGCATATTCATAAGTGCAGCTACTGCGGAAACAAAGCACGGTGTAAACCTTAAGTTTAAATTAAGTTCATAGACACGCTGCTGCTGGCGTTTGTCATGCCTACGACGAATACAATATTCGCAAGATACAAGTTTAATGAGAAGACGCAGGGTATAAACAAGACTTTTGATCACTTT
>JANRMT010062849.1:18567280-18611355 GCA_026402145.1 Polypterus bichir lapradei
GATAGATAGATAGATAGATAGATAGATAGATAGATAGATAGATAGATAGATAGATAGATAGATAGAAACTTTATTTGTTCCCTGGGGAAAAAATGGGTTTTTACAGAAGCTCTTTAAACAAATAAATACATAGGATAAATACATATATACTGTATACACACACACACACAATATGGTTTGAACACACACTAAAATGACTAAAAAGAAAGAAAATTATTAACTTAGAAGTCCCAATCCCAGTGAGGCATTACGCATGACCATTATTGCTGTTGGTATAAAGGCATTTTTTAACACACTTCTGTTGAATAATTAATTGGCTAATTGATCTCACTTTTAGTGTGTCAGAGAGTGGATAGGATGTATAGCATTGTTCATAATGGCACTCAGTTTTCTTTTCATTCTCTCCTTTGCTGCTACCTACAGGGAGACCAGAGTGCATCCCATAACTGAGCTTGCCCTTTTAATTATCCTGTTGAGTTAGAGGGCCTCTCCTGAAGTGATGTTACCAGCCCAGCACACCAAAACATAGAAAATCACACTGAGCATCAAAGAGTTGTAGAAAATGTGAAGGATGTCTCTATGTCCAATGCTGAATGTTGTGAATTGGTTAGGTTCTTTCATGTTTATTTCATGTTTTATTACTTTATATTTTCAAATTTTCAAAAGGCATTTAATAGTTTCTTTGCTCCCAGGATTATTATTCATTAGTTATTTTTATTTTTGGACTTGAGTTTGAATTTATTTTACAACATTCATATTTACTATTTGTTTTCAAGCCATTTGATGATTTTAACATTATAACGTAAGTCAGATTGTTATGGGTGCATTCACACAATTCATGACCCCAACACCAATTACACAGAGGGGGTTAGATCTTGATGGCCACATTCTGTTCGAGTCAGCGGATATTTTCTGAAGGCAAAACTGCGTTTACTTAGCTTACTTACTCCTATTTTATTAACAACTTTTTGTCAGTACTTTTTGATTATAATTCTAGTGTGTTAATTTACTATGTCTTATATCCCGGTCATCTGTTTAAAAAACTCTCATTTCTATCAACACAATGTAGCAGTCAGTGACCGATTATGTAGAACTGCAAACAATAACATTATAGCTATCAAAATGATTTCTGTATAATTTTCTAACTCACCCAATCATTACAGGGCAACACCTAATGCTACGTCTAAATAAAGTAGATAACGCAACTAGAGGAGGAATACAGAATAATTGTTAATAGATCAGGTGTCCTAATTACAGAGACTTCTATTGGTTTAATTTTCGTAACGGCCCCCTTGACTTTTGGGCTCTGGGATCTGAGCTTAACAGGCTCATTTATAGATCCACGCATATATATAGGCAGAATTTCATTAACATTAATTGATTAATAGTTAATTGAATATTTCACACTAAAAGAATGTAAATTTACTGAGCAGGTTAAGTTACTACAAGAAATTATGTTTCTACATAAGAATACGAGAATTTTGACAAAGAAGATGAGCATTAATTCCATCAAGAATTATTAGATAACCTGGTTGTCCCTATATCTCATTCAGGTACATTTTAAAAGTTGTTAAGGTTTCCACTTCAACTACATGCTTTGGTAGTTTGTTATACTGTAGATTCCCACCATTTCTTTACTGTCATCTTCAATGCCCTTCACTTTAATTTTCACTGGTGTCCTCAGGTATGCCATTCACTATTTAACTGAAAGAATTCTTCTTTTGCTAACTTTATCAAATGCCCCCCACATAACCCTTTTCTGTCCAAGACTGAGTAGGCTTTACATTGGAATCAGAACTGCACATAATATTTTAGATGCAAACTCATTTATGCATTATAGAGTCTGAATAAAATGTACTTTTATATAGTTCAGTAATTATCAAACATTTTATTTACTATTCTATTTTCTTCTGTATGTTGCTTTCAGTATGAAAAGAAAATCTGACTCTAAGAAAGTAATTATATAAATTATTAAAATTAGTAATCAGTAGGAGACATGCAATAAAAATGAAAAAAAAAATTTAGAGTGCTGTCTCCAAAGTAAGCTGTAATGGGAAACAGTTATCTTAGGTTAATTTTTTCTTCCCGCTAAATTATCTGTTTGGAAACTGTCGTTAAACACTTACAGAGTACAAGACAGCATACTTTGTGTTTCAATACATGCTGAAAATGTTAATCCTTGAACTGTTACACTCTGCACTGCATTACAATGATGCATTTCACAGTGAAAGGCGGCCAGATTCCTGGCACACATCATAATTCTTGGCATTTTCTCCTGCCCACTCACTCCGAATGAACAGGCCTGTGTTAGCAATGTGCTCAAGGGAAGGAATTAGACTTGCAGGATTAAAAAGCTATTAAAGTCGCACAAAGGACTCAAGTAAAACCCCACCGGTGGTCCCTTTTTTTAACTACTTGGAGGTGACACAGCGGCTGAGGTGTTCGCCACAGAACCATCACAACAATGCATCAGCTTAACTGAAATTGGCAAATTTTGCAGTGAATAGATTTAGTTTTACCCTGAATTTATGAGTAAACAGAAGAGGAATTATAAACAGATACACTTTATATATTTTTGGAGAGATTGTGATCGTGTTCTCAGCTTTGTGTAGGACGATTGTGAACAAACGTTAAATCTGCAGACTAAAGGAACCATATTTCTTTGGTTAATAATAAATGTATCCATTTCAGTTGCACTAATATAGAGACTGGCAATTTTGTGGTAAATTGGTTTCATAAAATTCACAAGAAAATTTGGAAATAATTGACTGTATTAGCAGGATAGTCTTCCTTAAGATTTAAGAATACTGGATAACCTACACCGTAATTTGGTACAGATATACAGTTAGTCTTAGCTGGTTGTTCAGGGGTCGCCACAGGTTTTCTTTGTTTTAATGCTGTGGTGGACATTCAAAGTTGAATGTTAAGACCATGTTACATTACAAGGCTTTTCCAGTGAGTTTCAGTTGTACATTTAAATTTAGATAACATGAGTATGATGCAGCATTCGTGGAAAGTCCTGTGACTTCTATTCATATAGTATGACATGCCTAGTGATCAATCCAACCAGTTTGTTACTCGTCTGGGCAAAATCAAACAGGTTTCACTTTGTCTTAAGTGGCTGGAGCTGGTTTGTGTGCGTCCGAGGACTGACAACCAATGAGTGCCATGCACATCATGCAGCAACGAGAAATAAGGAACACAAGTGTTTGGACCTGACAAAGAGAAGATAGACTCGTCTGTCTGATGTATTCTGTGAAAAACTGCTGAATCAGAGATTTCAAATCCTGGAGAAATATAACAGGCAACCCTTCAAGGATTAAGGGCAGCCTTTGAAATAAACATAAGGGGCAAGCTATGCCAACTAAGAATAAAGCATGAAGAATGTGTATGGTCAAATATCATTGCACTGTAGGAATAACATTTTTTTTGGTCTATTCTATGTCTTCTGTTTAGTTTTTTTTGGTTAGACAGGACGGGATTCCAGACTTGACAGCGATCCATTCAACATGAAAAAGGGAACACATGCAATCCAAAAGCATTGAGAAGATCTAATAAGACAGACAGAGACTTTCAGAGAAAGACTAAATAGATGCCCCATGCAGGCATTTTAAAAATCGATAAAATAACACCTGTGCCAGAGTTTACAGTAAATACAAGAGAAATTGCAAAGACCAAAGCTTTCAGAACAGTGAAAAATATGAAGAAAAACCAACCCCTGGAAAGAAATCAAGTAACAGCAGAGATGCTTAAGCATGCAGGTGACAGCCTGGACAAACTGTTACTGGCAGGAGACAATGGCTCCCAGTGAATGGCATACAGCAGTGGTGAGCAACAACGGCCCTGTAGGGCCAGAATGGCAGCAGGTTTTTGTTCAAACCCAGTTGCTTGATTAAAAACCAGTCCTTACCAAAAACTCAATTTAATTGTATGGCTTATTACTGTTTTAGTTCGGCCATGTAGGGTCGTTCATAATTCACAGTTTTTTTTCCCTTCCAAGGATATCATCAAAATGATTTGAATCTTTAAACAGTCATGTAATTCTCAGTAATCCACTTTTTTCTTTTCAGTTTCCTTCTAAATGTTTTTTGAACTAAAAGAACACACATGCACACAAGTGAAAACTGAGACAAGCTAGATGGGGAACTTTGTCTTCCTTTGTCAAGCAATTAAAAACTGTGAATGCAGCTTTTTAAGACTAAAAGAAGCAATTAACGGTGGGAAATCTTAACAATCGAGACACCTAAAATGTTGCTTGAGCTAAAAGTGCTTGATTTCTCATTAAGAAATTGGGATGGAACAAAAACCTGCAGCTACTGTGGCCCTCCAGGACTGACATTACTCATTTCCGGAGTAAACGAATCATTGTCAAGAGGCCAACAAATGTGAAATTATAGACTCTAACAACTGGCAAGGAATCACACTGCTCTATGTTCTCTGCTTTCTTTTAATTTTATTCTATTTGGTTATTATTTAGTTATTATGTGTTGTGAAGGTGCGGGTCGGCCCCACACTATCTGGTCGCACCTGGAGCCTCCTACCCGCCACCACCGATAAAGTTTCTGAGGGATGAGCCGAGTAAGTGAGGACACCAAACAAAGCAAGGGGAAGGTGAAACAGTGCTCAGTGCTTTTATTAAAATAATCCGTGAAAAACAAAGTGCTAAATAAGGGCAGCACAGAGTTCAATAAATAAATAATCCAATAAAAGTGAAAGTGGATGTTAAAATTCAAATAAATAAATCCATTAAAAATTAGATTAAAAACTGGCAGGAAACTGCCCTTTTCTAAAAACCATGTGCATCTTTCTTAAAACTGACGTCTCCTCCGCTTATCCCGTACGGTACTCGCAGGAGAGTTGTCACCCTGCTGACAGCCACGGCCAACCTTCCACTGGTCCAGGTCCCTGCTGTTCCATGGCTAAAGCAAGGACTCCACTCCAGACCTAGGCTGGGGTTCCTAAAGGCCAGGGCGCTCACACTGGGGCTTCCAATCCGAACCTCATCGACCCCTGCTGCCTTCCAGACTTACACAGTGAGATATCCCTTTCAACACACATCACTCTGGCTCCCTAGGTTGCTCAGCCAGAGTGATCACTCCTTCAGCCCCTGGGCATCAGCCACTTGCTCACCTAAAGGGGCTCTCCTTCCCAGCTGCCTGCCCTCTCCCACTCTTGAGCTTGCTTGCATCGGCTCCTTCCGTCTCCTGCCTTCTTCTTTGTCTTCCTTTAACCTCCATTCATATCTTTCGTTACCTGGATCACACTCTCATTTTCTTTCTGATCTTGTACTCTTCTTTTATATGCTGCAGAGCGGTTGCAGGAGCGATTGCCTGATTGATGCCCTGGGCTGATAATGAGACAATCAGACTGGCCACACATCCTGACGAAGCAACACACAGATGGCTGACTGCCTTGCACCAACCCAGAGATGAGCTGTCTTCTCAGCAGATCGCTTGCACCTGCTCCACTTGCCAGCGCGAGTACATCCAATTATTTATTTATCTAAAACAGTCACTTTTTCTGAGCTGCAGACCTGCTATATCACATATGTATCTCGCAATTCCCTCATGTTCCTTGTATTTTGAGGGTGGTCCTCACCATTAAAGGACTGTTCCGGTTCATTTTGAATGTGTTCTGGATTTCATTTGTTCCTTAAGAATTGTTTTCATTTTTGTATTTTTGCTCTGGTTCTCATATTTTTTGTTACATTTTCTTGGTTTATTCTTGGGGATTTTGAAGAGGAACTAGTTGCCTTCTGGGCAAGTCTTTTTTTGATTATTTTTTCCTCTGGTAAATCTTTTGTTGTATTTTTCCTTTTCTTTAATAAACCCTTCTTTGCAAAGATTTCTTGCTGCCTTGCTTTATACATGCCAGGGGTTGACCGTGATCCGCTCCTGTGTGGGGTACTTATAGTGTGTTTTCAGACATTACAGAATATATTTTTGAACTTTGAGAGTGAAGACCATTTTTCCTCAAAGTAGACTGAAACCAGCCACTCAAGTGGAAACTAGACTCCCTTTTGATGCTCCCCAATATGCATGCTCTTTTTGGGCTAATCTGTAATTCTGTGTGTGACTCAGTCCTTCTATCTCAATACAATATCATAGTATTTCATACTATATAAAACTTGCAATAAAATTTTGTTTAAGAAGAATATAATTATAAAGACTGTGAGGATAAAATTATAGAGATAAAATCAAATGCTAGTAAAATATGATACTGAATTTTGTAGAAATAATATTAGAGGTAATAGACTCATTAATTTATTATTTTACAGATTCTATGGCCAAATGGTAACACTGGAGGTAGAAAGATCTTCTGACACCCCGTGAAGTGGGAATCTGGACACCAAACTACACAAAGGAACGACGTTGTAGTTTGGGCGTGAACGGGACCAGCAGGAGAGGTTTAAGAGACAGAGACACAGAAATAAATACCAGGTGTCAACACAAAGGTGCAATTTATTTACAGTGTGTAGGGACGACTGTGTCGTTCAGGCTCTTCTATTGATATATTGTTCAGGAAGCTGTTCCTTGAAGCACTAAAACAATTATCAGTCCCAAAAAATAATCCACAAAATATTTACAAAAAGAAAAATCAAGTGTATATATAAAAAGGCAACCAAAACTCCCAATGCATACAAATATCTCCATCAAACCTTTTCAATGACTAGGAGATATCTGTAATAACCAAAAAGAAAAAAATATACAAACATAGGCACAAGCTGTCAACAACTGTTGCACACTGAAATGTTCCGCAATTTTGCCACCTCACTCTCTCTAGCTGGTCTAAAGGCAGAACAATATGAAAAGAAAGATAACCCCTTCAGACAGGAAGTGCTTTTTATACTGGGGAGTGCTACTTTCAACCAGTCCTGCATCATGCTGCTGTCTTCCTCCAATTACGGTTGATGCCATAATGCCAAAAGTATTTAACCAGCATTAACACAGGCAATCTCAATGAAAAATAATACAATGACACTGCAGCCCACCCACATGAAATGTTTAATTCTAAATATACATCCCTATCCCTTAAGTTTAATATTATATGAAAATTTGTTGAGACTGTTAAAACGCTTGTACATTTATTTCCTGGGCCATGGTCTCCTTTCTTCTACACTCCACTATGCTTCTCCCTTCTCTTTGAACAACATGTAACATGATTTAATAAAGTACAGTCACAACTGTTGAGAAAGCAATGTTTTATCAGATGCTTGGAAATACAATGCCAATTTGCTTGGGAGTTTTGTGGCTAACATTTGAATGGCTAAACCATAAAAGGACCCAAGCCCAATATTAAATATGCTTGCAAAAAAAAAAAAAAGTCTTACAAAAGTCACAATTTGGAAAAAGATTAGCATCACTAAAACTTTACAAAGGAGAATTGTGACTTTATTGAAAGAGGCTGGGTGACAGATTAGACTGCAATCGTTTTATTAGCAATTTTCCAATACCCAAATTTAAAGAGTATGAACTATATAAGGATGAAATAATTAGATTTAGTGACTATAAAATTGGAAGAAATGTCATAGAGATTTTTATGATAAAAGAGTAAGAAGTTGGAAATTACTAGGACATGTTAAATGTACATTTTCGAAATATCAAGAGTTTATTGCTGATGTGACCAAGCAAATAAATTATTTCTTGTCATGCATGACAGTGACTGTGGAGTGAGTGTAAAAACTATCCCCAGGCACTCTGGGTAAATTTGAAACAATCCATTTAAATGAAACATGTGTACCTTACATACAGTATGCCATACTTGGATTTTTTCATTATGTTTAATTAGCCAGTTGAATATCCAGCCCCTTCCTTGGAAGTCTCACTGCACTCTTTTGTAGATTAGAATCCATTATTATAGTTGAAACATACAGTGGTCTGTCACTACCAATGCCATTTATCTAATTGCAAAGCCTCACTTCAAATTAAGGACTAGTTATTTTGTCCAGATAATAATGGGATGAATTACCACAGCAGGACACTGAAAAGAGGAAATGGAAATGTGTTAATATGGTTTAATGATGGCCCAGGCAGAACCAAAGCTGACAGACAATTGCTGCATTTACACTACAGAATTGGACTTGATCAAATGCTACAATGGATAGAACTATAAAGTAAAATCCAAATCAAAAGAATTCTTTGCTGATAGACATTATACCTTTATAATTCTAGATTGTGTTGTGCAATAGATTTGCTCCACTCCTATTCAGGCCAGATTAAAGTTCTACCAAATCACTTCCCGACATATCTTTCAAACTTCAAGTGCTTCTTTTTTTCCTCCTTATGGATACAAAAATACATTCACATAACAAAGGCTTTCCTCTTAATTTTCTGATGTATAAAGACAGGATGACAAGTTTATAGTAAAACAGCTTTTTGGAGAATCAGCTGATGAGTATTCACTTTTAAAGTGGACAGATTTTAATTTTTATTGACATAGTCCTGTCTAAGTAGAATACTCATTTATCATGAAATAATGGTGTACTCTACAGTATGTCTTCCTAACTTTTTATTTTTTATGTTTTCTGTAAGATTGTTAAGAGTGAGCACCAGGAGGTAAATGACACTGTTATAAAAACTGTTATTGTTACTTTCAGTGGATGATAGCCATTTGTGCTATAGGAAGAGGACAGGACCTTCATTCTGACACTGGATGGAGGGCAGCTGGATTCAGGAGATCCTCCTGTGCAAAATACACCATTTTACAAACACAGATGGAAATGCTCAAATAGGAAATCAGCCATACCCATTTCTTTCAAAGCACAGGTCGTCATAACAGTTACAAAGCACCAGTGAAGTGTTTATTCACCTAGGCAATGCAACCTACTAATCACGTCACTATGGAGTAGTCTGAGGTGGCTTGACTGAGACACATTTCTGTTGACGTATTACCAAGGATTGCTTTCTAATTAAGCAAATAGGTTGGAATGAAAACCTGCAGGCACTGCGGTGATCCAGAATCAACGTTGCCCACCAACGGATCAAAGCAATGCATAGAAGGCATCAAAAAAGCAAACAAAATTTTAGGTTATATCTTAAAAACTATTGAATATAAAATGTGGAGTGTTAGGCTCAGACTATGTAATAATATACTAGTGAGACTGCATCTGGAGTATTGTGTGCAGGTCTGGTCAACACACTATGAGGAAGAAATAGCAACACTTGATGTACAGAGGGCAGCAATCAGGTGGACTCAAGGAAATGTTCTAATCTGAAAGACTCAGAGAATTAAACCTGTTTAGTTTTGAGCAGAGTAGACTGCCACAGGACCAAATCCAAGCCTTTAAAATTCTTAGCAGCATTGATAAAGCAGATTCAGCTGAATTCTTTTAACTAAATGACAAATCACACACTCGAGTACACCAGTGATAATTAAGGGGGAGTGCAGTTAGGACTGAAACCAAGAAGAATGTCTTTAAACAAAGAAGGATCTGGAGCAAACTATTGAGACATGTAGTTGAAGCAGAAGAACTGGCAACTTTTAAGAAGTATAAGAATGTGTCATTGGTTCAGCTTATCTATTAGCTAAACAAATAGGTTTGATGAACTGAATGGTCTCATCTTGTTTGTCATATTTCTTATGTTCATATGTTCTAACCAGAAGGTCAATTTCCCTGTGCAGTTTCACAGACTCAGACGAGGTAATCCAGTAGTAAATATGAATGTAAATGTATTGATGAGAGGCAGGTCTACAACTCAACTGCTCATTTGTGTTTCAGCATATGCCAATACGGTAAGCCATCTGAACCATCAGGTTTGTTTTAAGTGACTGAAGGTTAGGTTATGCTATAAACATAATTGCAGTTGAGTGGTCAATGCTGCTTAGTTGCATGCAGT
Source organism: Polypterus bichir lapradei (assembly GCA_026402145.1). Classification (NCBI taxonomy): domain Eukaryota; kingdom Metazoa; phylum Chordata; class Cladistia; order Polypteriformes; family Polypteridae; genus Polypterus; species Polypterus bichir. The sequence continues at coordinate 18,577,117 of JANRMT010062849.1, forward strand.
TATTAATTCAATATGAACAGCCACACCTTACCAACATGGTTGGATTTTAAGAAGAATCCAGTGTTTTCGTAGCTGTCGGACTCTTTAGCTAAAAGCACAACAAGTTGTAATAGTTTTGTGTATCATGAAAACTGTAAGTCAACATTATTGAACTGCTGTGTGTAATCTGTTGCTTAACAAATTATGTTTTCTGTGGAGAATGTATGGCGATGCATATGACAACTGGTCATTGGTGGCCAACATGTGAAAATGGAAAATAAAGTCAACCAAGGATGAATGCCTTTGCTGATAAAAGCAGGAATCATGGGGACATTTAAAAAAAAAAAAGAAAGTAAAATGGAAGAAGATAATGAGTCCAGAACAAACAAATGGTACCTTTTGTTAGAGTAAGATTGTTTATTGATCATGTTAGTTAAAATAGAATATTTCTTAGCACTGATGGCTCCAAGCTCCAAGTGACTGTATGGAATTTCCATGTACTGTAGATGTTTCAATCTGTCTTTACATCTTAGACATTTGTATTTGTGAACCATTTTAGCTGAAAGGCAATATCATGCTAAACAGCTATAGACATATTCAACTTCATCATGTCTGATTTGGACCATGACTTCTGTCATACTAGCTGTTGTTTAGATGAAAACTCTACCCATGCCAATCGCTGTGAGCAGACAATGGAATGTACGCATATCCTTCCCTCAGGAAAGACAATGCTAAGAGTTGGTGGTAAAGTGAATTAGCTTCAACTTTTTTTGTTGTCATAAATATGCCTTAGAAATGCAAAAGTCATGCTTTCTGGCTATTTCCCTGTAGATTTACAATATTTAGTAATTTATTAGGCTTTTGTTTCACATTTTCTGTTGAGAATGGTGTAGTGTGTTTCTGGACAGCTAGTGGACATGTAAAAGGCAGCTTGGAGAAGCACCATATTTTAAATTTATAAGCAATGCAACTCTTTTAAAAAAATAAGATTCCATTGGCAAATGTATGTTTGCCATTATTAACAAAAAAAATAAGTTTGACTTAACAAATTCCAGACTTCCTGTTCTAAATATTTAAATAAGGAGTCTGCAAACACTATAATTTTGATTTAGTTGTCACAAACAGGTTTCAGTTTTGTTTACTAGTTCAGCATTCAAATTTCCTAATCTGTCATTAAGTTAAAACTGGCAAACCAGTGTTCATAATTTATTATAATTTCTTTCAGATTTTCCGACTGCTTCCTCCCACAGTCCAAAGACATACAGGTTAGGTGGATTGTTGCTGCTAAATCAGACCTAGTGTGTGCTTGTGTGTGCTCAACTTGCAATGGACTGTCACCCAGTTTAGGGATTATTCCTACCTTGCACCCTACGCTTGCTGGGATAGGCTCCAGCTTCTCCATGATCCTATTCAGGATAAAGCAGTTTTAGTAGATGGATGTGTGACGATGCGGGTTCTGGCTCCACACTCTCTTTGCTATTTGGAAGCACTTGAACCCAACACCGTCGGTAATGTCACCGATGAGCTAGACAGTGTAGGCAATAACAACTGAGCAAGGGGAAGGTAAAAAGTGCTTTTATTAAAAGAGTCAACCAAAAACAAACAAAGTGTTCAATAAAGTGCAGTGATTCCAAATCTTCAATAAATAAATAATCCATAAAAGAAATGTGGAGGTTAAAACCAATAAATAGAAAAACAATCCTTAAAACCAGAGGTTAAAATGTTTCTTAAGAAGCAGTCTTTCACGACAACAAACTCGGTGCTTCTTTTAACTTGTGACTCCCCTGCTTCTCCCTGTCCAGGCTTCGCAACAGGGGAGCCACTCTCTCTCTGCAGCTGCTCTTTTTCCTTCACTCACACACAAGACTGGAGACCTCCCGATCCCTGGCTTCGGTCTGGCACTCATCCCAGTCCCCGAGACTTGGTTCAATCCAATGGCCAGGACGCACCCAATGGACATTCCCCGACCAAGCCTCCCGACTCCCGCTGCCTTTCTGGCCCTCTGCGGCCAGTCGCCTTGCCCTGGTCACTCCCGCTACGTTGTTGCTCAGCGGGAGAAACATCAACTCAAACGCCTGGGTGTCGGCCTAACACCCAGCTTCCTCGCAGCTGCCCGCGAGCGCTCGTTCGCTTGCTCACCACACCCTCCGCGTGTCTGTCTCTCTCTTGCACTGCCTGCTTCCTCACTCGCTCCCTGTAACCTCCGTTCTCTTCCTTTTCTCTCTCGTTCTTTTTCATTCCTCTCCCAACTGACTCGCGCCTCTTTTAAACAGCGAGGGGCCATAGCAGCTGCAGCATATTAGCCACGCGAACAATCACGGATGTGGGCAGTTCCTCACCTGTGCACTCGGTGAGAAACACCCACACCGCCGATCGCCCCGTGGCTTGCTATGGCCTAACGCCCCCTCCCTAAGCCACCGCAAGAGTGGTGATTATTTATTTAAAAACTGGCCCTTACTGAGAGCGCTGTGGACCCACTATACCACAGGATGGAAAGATTTTGTGACCATTGCATTTTAGCTTTTCATAGCACTATGTTTTTTCCTCCAGTAGCTTGTAGCAGTCTGGTGCCGCTAAGATTCACACCATCAAAGAGACAGTGATTTATTTATTTTTTTGGTGGATTTCCAGGGACGTTCCCAGCCTTGGCCCTACGTGCACATATTCACAAGCAGAAACAAAAAATAACAGGTGATAAAACAATTAAAGAATTTATAAAACACTAACAAATGAAATATAACTATACGCTAAATACTCCCACCCCTGTCCCTTTACGGTGGTATACAGTAAACACGAAACAAACCACAACAATATATAAAGTCCATGGAAAACAGCAACGGATGAAATGCAAAGATTGAGGTAGATAGTTCACATTTCAGCATGTTGAATGGGAATGTAAATATACTGTAGTACTACCAGTATTTCCTGATGAAATGAAGATGGATAAATGGGACCAGGAGCACTCCTTTCTTCACAGGATGACAACACATTCTCGGACAGTCCTCATGTTCAGGTAGACGCCAGACAGACCATAGCCCAGAATAAGAAACGATACAGGACAAAACAAGAATCCACAGGTATCAAAACAGAAGGCAGACAGACAGGCAACTCCAGACATGAAAGACTTTCGGTATCACTGGCCCCCATTTAAATGTCATGCTGGCCTCCTTGTACCCAACAGCCCCTATTCTCTCAGAAGATGTCCAATAACAGCCACTGCAGGGACTGGGACAAGGAAAGATCCTTGATGAATGAATTCTAGCCTGTGCTGGCTTACTGCCACTCACTCTTCTGGAAAAACATTTTATAATTAGCTGCCATGTCCATCTGCAGTGCTGCCGTAGGTGACGTTTGCCATTTGTGCGGGCTTGACTGTATTTATAGAAATTTAACATCTGGAGGAGGCCCACTTAAAAGTGCTACACAGAAAGTATGTTAACTCAAGTAAAACCTGGAATCCAAGTGAGAATCCCTGAGGCCTATGAAAAAACTTGTAATCCCAGCCCACCTTAAATCCCTTCACACCTGCAGCTAAATTCACTTCAGTACACATGTACTTTGTGAGCATGCCCATGTCAATCAAACAGAGGAAGCTTTGCAGTTTACTTGTGACTTTATGCTGTAGGAAGATAAGTAAATAAATATAGGTAAATAACATACAATACGGCTTTTATATAAGTAACATATACAAGTTTTTCATATAAAGACCATCACAAAACATAACAGAACTTTGCACGATACCTTGGCGAGCTCTGTAAGCCATGCTGTTTCTTTGAAGGATAGGTGTGCGGCAGACTGACTGGCAGCATGACGCCGGACCTCTTCCTGCATCCAAACGGTGCCATCTTTTGCCTTTATGCCTGGTGCAGCTGTGTTGTTCTTATGTGTGAGTGGACGTTTCCTGTGGGGAGGGCTTCTGTTCTCTTTCTCTGATGTAGAACCCTCGTTCCCATCTGAGTTCATCTCTGCTATAGCACGTCTTTATTTGAAAACAGCAGTGTCAGATCGGGGGGAGTGTAAACGTGACAGAAATGAATGAAAAATAAAAACGCTAACCTTTACAAGTACCATACATTCACACCGGGTGTTAGAGACTCAAATCAAATGTATGTTGCTATTGTATAATAGTAACAATAAGAGCAGCTTACCACTCAAAACAGTAATTCTGGGAAGCGGCCAGGATTGAACCTGCAACCTGTTGATTATGAGTCAGCAGTTCTTACCATTGTACTACCAACGCAGTTATGTCAACAAAGTACATTAACCCATTTTCTTCAGTTATATTCTTGAATAAAACCACACTTGTTTTGTTGTACTTTTACCTTTTATGAAAGTGTTTATTTGATATTTGGACTTCAGTCTTCACACATTATACGCTTCATGTCAAAATTTTGTCGTTAGTACTAAAATATGAAAAAAGTTTGTCTTTTAGGTATGTGTTCAGCATTTCTTGCATTTCCTGTCATCCTACACTTACACAGATCTTTGTAGACACGGGACACACATGAAATGCATGAGATAGCAGGTTGCTTGCTGCTTGTGCTGATCGAAACAATTACAAATTAAAAGACACTGATGGAGAAGTGTGAACAGATTTAAGGTAGGTCAGGATTACAAGTTTTTTTCATAGGCGTTTGGGATTATATTGTTAAACAAACTGGTGAAAATGATAGGGTTGTATAACTGAAACAAAATAAACTTGTCACAGACACTTAATGTGTGTCTCCTTAGACTATTTTTTCCCAAAAATGTGTATATATTTGTTTCAGTAATAAAATGCCCAGGTCCCCATAATTATCTGCAAAAGTTCAAATTTAATACATAGTTTGCAAATCAAAATAACAGGCTTTGAATATTATTAAGCTGATAGTGTCCTGCAATAGTCCAAGGGGTCTTGGCTTAAATTTCTTGGGATCTACTAATAAATGTTGTATAGTTTTAACAGTGGCTATGTAGCTTCACTGCTTCCAGAATTCCTTGCGCAGTTTTACCATTTTGTTTAAATATAGTACTGTACAGTGTGAAATATAACCACTGAAGTATAGTTTGTAATGTTAAAGCAAACCAGGGTTGATCATATCAGTTGTTGCCAGGCTGAATTACATTGGTCTTATTGTAAAGTAGAGGCTGACATAAGTGAGAATGTAGATAACAAGCTAAATCTCATGACCTTGACCTTCACTGTTAATCGAACATCACTTAACATAAAGACAGGCAGAGAGCATTACGTTGCTTGCTCACATTATCAGTACAACAGTGAAGAAACATCAGAAATCATGAGTTTTTATCTGAAACCATATAAATTTTAAGTAGTACTCCTACTGTTTCCATTATGAGGCACAGAATGTGAAGGGCTTTTAATAATATTGGAATTTACATAAAGGTTACATTTCTTGTTCTTATAGAGAACAGAGGAAAGGCAAATATTTGCCATTGCATTAGCTGTCTGGAGTATGATTCATTCACCCTGTGGCTTTCATTCATTTTTTACAAGAATTTTACTAAACAAATCAAATTTCTTGCTTAGAATTTAAATTATTATAAGGTAGATGATCTGGATGATATTACATATTATAGCGTAATATTTACATTTAATAGAGAGTTAAAACAAATCAACATGTCATTTTTAAAAAGGTAAACGTGTCATAAAAGAAAAACCCTTTTTTATGCATAGTAATCACTATTTCCTTTTTGGTGCAAAATGTGAATCTCTTAACATCAGTGCCTCTAATTTCCTTCAGTCATACACACATAATTTTAATGCTGGCAGATCTCCATGGTAGCAAATTATTATCTGCTGATGTTAGCAGCAGATCAATAATATTGAAATTTCACTATGGGAATAGGGATAGTTGTCCAAATCTTCTTTGATGTTTCATGCTTTCGATCAAATAATACCTTTCAACACATGAATTATTGTTACATATATCTAAAGCAAAACTGACTAAATTTTGAACTTATTTTCATTCAGTCCTTTTGTAATAATGTATCTGCAGCAAGACTGCTGTAAGGTGGCTTTATACAACATTAGACTAAGTAATCGGCATGGCTAAAAGCCTATATAACAAACACTGGAGAGATCTGGGCATTCCATAGTGCTTTTAACTTGGAATGCTGGTCTACAGTGAAATAATCCTCACCATGGGCATTTTGTAACAGAGATTATTTGGGGTTGCTTGTCTGTAACCTGCATTGACCCACTGTGTGCTCAGCCTGTGTTGCGCTGTTTGCAGCAGAGCCCACAGGCAGTGAATGTAAATTGCAGTGATACTGAATTATTAAAGCATGTGTCACAACACTAGCTTTGGAAATAAATAAATGACACTGAGGGCGTTTGCATATACACACATTTTTATAGATTAAATCAATCATACATTTTGGCAAGAAACATCTAATTATGTTTTACATTTTTTTATTACTATAGCCATTATTATTACAAGGAGGTGCAATAGCCTTGAAATAAACAAAGTAACCTAGGAAAAAAAGGAGCTCAAGAAAGTCCCATTTTTAAGTCTATGATGGTACTTCAAGTTGAAGTAGTTAGTATCAGAAGAAAAAAATGGTTTTATAATAAAAAAAAAAAAGTACATAGCTGTTCACTTATGGAAAGGATGAGACATTTTGCACTTATTCTTGAACATTTAAATGTTGTTTTTCCTGTTTGGCTCTTCACAGTGAAGGAATACCTGATGCGTGGAAGAATCAGAACTCATACAGGGTGAGACAGAATGCTGCCGGGAAGAAACACAGGTGCTTTGACCAGATTGTAGGCAAGGATTAATTGTGGCAGGGTTGAATGATAGAAAAGGCTATGATCTTATTATTGTACTCACCTCATGAAGCACACGTCAACCTGTTCTGTTACCGAACACAATCAGTGAACAGCTTGGGAGGCCTTGCTAAAGGACAGCAGACCCCTACATCGTTCCTCAAAGCAAGCCAAGCTAGTCTTTGGTAAAGTCTTATTTGCTAATGAGTTTTTTTTTCCAGTTACCACATACTTTATAATACAGTGATTGGCATGTCAGTTTTTTTTTAGTTTACTCCTTCAAGATTTCTTATAGTCATAATAGATCCAAACTTTGATAAATTGGCAGTAAGTGGCAGTAAGTGTCAAGATCTGGTTTTATTGATTTTTTTTTTTTTTTTACTGGCTATTTATCTAAAAAAAATGATTATTTTACTTCTTCCATTTTCTGGTTTGAGTATTGTGTGTGGAGGATATCACCAGGCCACACTACAAGTCACAGATGTCGTTAGGACATAAACATTGGATATGCATATAGGCACTGATGAGACCATCTTACTTAAGTGTGAGCTCCTTGAGTAAATTGTTTAATCTGTTTTCCATAGGAAGTTTATGTTTTATCTATTACATTTTTTGCATTTTACCTCTGGTTACCTCTGTCTTTGAGGTTTTCCTCATGTTTGTGTTTAAATCTCAACCACTAAAGGCAAAGATTAAAATCATCCTGAAAAAGAAGACCAGTTACTGTAAAATTGTTTTCCAGTGTACATTTCTTCATTCATTTTTGCCTGTTTAATGTTGTCATTCATAAGTACACAGGAGATGCAAGATATACAAGTGAATATGCTATATGTACATGAGTCTTTATATATAATATGCTACCGTGGCTGTTTGTTTGTCTGTCCAGGATTTTAAATCACCTGTAGCTCACAAACCATCAAAAATTTGGTACACATATACGTGACGTCCGCCATCCAAGGTTATTCCTCTTTTTATTTTATTTTTTCGTAAAATCAGCTCTTGGCAGTTGCCAGCAGGGTGGCAGTGCGACACATGCATATGGGCGCCGTTCTCATTCCCTACCACCTTTGCCATCACTTCCTCTACCTCTTCATAACTAAAATCATTCTTGAGGCAGATTGAAGACTTAAGTGCCACCTTAGGTGAGAAATTAAGGAAAATGTACTAAGTAATTGCAACACAAACACTGGCTTAATCAGTTTTAACTCGAAAAGATGCTGATGAAAGAAGAAAAGAAGCAGGCTGCTAGGGTGGGGAAAAGAAGAGTTGCTCAGGAATCAGCAAGCTCATCAAACTCTAAGCAAACGAATGCTAAACACACAGAGAAAAAAAGAGGATGAAAACTATGAATGCTCAAGTCAAGTGTATTCACTGCACATTAATCGTGCAGTGTGCCGTTATTGGTCCATTATAATCAAAAAATGGTGTGGCTTTAGTGCAAACATAATGAAGGAGGTTTTGTTAAAATGGGATGACATCTTTCCACAAATGTCAAATTGAGTCATACTGATCAATACATTTTATGCAATACTTTATTTGTCCTTTACAAGCAGGATAATCATGCTCAAGACATCAAACATCCATAATTTTGGTATTGTAGTGGTTATTGCATAACAAATCAACCAATATTTTCAATGTGGCCTGTTTCAAATGAGATTGTTTAAATATTTTGTTGAGAAAACAAGATGGTGGATCCCTCTTTCTAAAACAGGAGGCCCTTTGCATCCTCACATATTCAAGTGCTATTTTTTAAACTTCATTATTTTTAATGCATCTTAAAGGAAATTAAAGAAATTGCCATTCAAGATGAAAATAAGCAAACACCTCATCACACAAAGGGTAATCAGAATGTCAATGAAATTTCAAGAAATGTAATTAACATGGGGAACCTGGATGCTGTTAAACAAAGTCTGCATAAGATACTGGAACATCTCAGCTATTCGACATCCAATGAGCTCTTGTTTATAATGTTTCTTTTGTTTAAGCTCCAATATACTTAAATATTTCTGTGTATCACTGAAAAGGGCTACGTTTTGCGTTAATGAAGTAGTAACAGCATCTATTCTGCACAAATACTGCCCGTCTTTAGTGGAAAACTAGCGCAGACCATCTGGATAGAAACTGGAGTGATTTTGTGGGTGCAAGCATGAATATGTGACCTTTGTTTCTTTGTGTGAAGACTCTGTCTCTATTCATTCTTGTGCACATGTCATTGGCAAGATAGACTAGAAACCTCTGAAGTTTTTGGACTAATTGCTACAACTGTCTGTGTCAGTACCAATGGTACTATTGAATGGTCTGATCACAGATGAAATGCAGGACCAAGTACATTTTTGTAAAACTAACATAGTTAATATTTATTGGATAAAGAGTAAATCAAGCAGTTACTCTAACACTTGGAAACATATGACATTGGTCAAGTAGCCACTAATAATGTTTAATTATCAAATTAGAACTTCTCAAGTTATACGATTCATTGCTCACATTTATAAAAGGGAAAATGTAATTAATACCATATATGATTACGCAATTAGAAGCAGACATGTTTAAAGTAGGAAATCAGGTCAACTTTAAATCTTAGTAAGTGAGACTTTTTTAGAAACTGGTCTTCTTTCTATCAATTTCATCGAATTAACAAACCAACTTTAACTTTTTAACAAGCTCTCCCAGAACTGGCCCAGCTCCAAACAGAACTCCATCCACACTAGGGATAACCCTGGTAGCTCTTTAATGGTAGATAAAAAGTTTAACCAGGTTTGCCAAAAAGGTAGTGTGGGACCTTCCACTTCAGCTTATGTTAACTGCTCCTGCCAAACTGCCACAGGCAGCCTGTTTCAGAAGGAAAAGGGCAACAAAGATTCAAGCTCTAAATATAAAGCCAATTCCAAACTAGGGCACCACTTTTGACATCAAGCCAGCGTTCTTTACAATGATCACAATTACCTTTCCAGATGGTGGCAGGGCTTACTCAAAATAGCAATTTGTATTCTCATTATTGTTGTCTTTAATTCAAGAAGACTGAATGACAGTATATTTAATTAAATCTCTTTTCAAAATAAGAGTATAAAGCTGTTGACTTTATGGAGAAGTTAAAAACTTATTTAAAATTTGTAATTAGTTAGTTGTTCTAAAAAAAAATAAAAAAACTGAGGAACTCTAAGGGAAAACATGCTTGAAACTGCCTGCCAGGTAAAATAGGACATTCTGACTTCATTTGTGTTAGCACATTTAAATAAGAGATGAGATTATATTATATATTATTTTAACTGTTATTATTGTTCTCTGATAACTATTTACATATAAGTAATCCTATTTATATGAACCAGATATTTATTTAAGAATTTTAATCTATTTAACTATTCTGAGATCCCTGAATAATATTAAGACACATACGTATCTTATTTCAAAATATATTTTTATCTGTGCTGACTCCTTTGGTACTGTGTCTCTCTGGAAAATCCTTGGGTACCGTTGGTTTGACTTTATGTCAAATGAGTGGTTGCTCATGTTGTCCCAAATGAGGCACATTACCTGCATTGTGAGGGAGCGTCAGTTACAGCACTACGGCCATGTGGCACGTTTCCTCCAAGGGTGATCCAGCTCGTAAGATCCTCATTGTTGGGGACCCAAGTGGCTGGACCAGGCCAAGGGGTCACCCACGTAACACCTGGCTGTGGCAGATGGAGGGTCATTTCTGGAGGGTGTGACTGGACCGTGCGTCTGCCTGGGGGGTTGCCAACCGGGATCCTGAGTTGTTTCGTCGTGTAGTGGGTGCGGCAACGCACTGTACCAGTGCATGCTCCCCAACTTGACTTGACTTTACTTGTGTTGATTGGTGTAAATTAAAATATATTTAACTATGGTACTTAAATTAACCTAACTGATAAAAGAAGCAATTTTGTTAGAATAGATTAGTCCAACATGCTGCAATGAACAAGAGCACATGGAGGCTAATTGTAATAAAAGATGTCCATATTTGGATTTATTTGCAGCTGCAACTCATGGCTTTTCTTTATTTGCAGAGCATTGTTCTATAACACAGACCTATCTATTTATGCACAGGTGCTTACTGTACATACAGTAACCAACTGTACATCTAGTAGGCCTCCAAAATTCCTGTAAAATTTAGCATTCTATTTCCACCCTATATAAAGTATGTTGCTATTTTTTATTTTTTGAAAACATTCAAGGCAAGAGCAGATTGTTAATAAATATTGCCAGAAAAGAAATAATAATAAATAATAAAATAATATGAAATAATAAAAGGTGGTTTGTTGAGTTTGGTGGAATACTCATCAGAATACCATGTCTCAAATGTAGCTTATTAAGAAAGCTCGATAGCCCTATGTACAGTAAACTATGTTTTTTTTTTTCTGAAGAATAAATAAACTTCTCTAAATACTGCCTTGTTGAACTTTGTCATGTTTCTCTCAGCTACTACAAGTATTCTGAAAAATCATTCTAAGGAGTTTTCTGGTTTGCCGATGATAATGATTTTTCCACACACCGCTATACTTCCTTGTTTCCTTCTTAGTGAAAAGAGTATGTCATTGAGTATAACTTGAATTTTTCTTGAGTTTTACCATTGAAAATGTAGGTTAGCTTGAATATGTATTGACTATTCTCGAGCTAGCTTCAGGTCATGTGTCAACTAGAAATTAATGTAGGTTTTTGATTGTCAAATTTAATTGTTTTTTTACCCTTCTCAAATAATTTCTCAATCAAAATGACATCCTTTTATCAGTGGTTTGCATGACTTAGCCAAGCATTCCACTATGAAACTGTTCTGTAATAATCTGTATGACAACCATTTGTGAGCTGAAATGTGTAGATTACGAACTGAGGACCTTGGAGAGACTGATTCAGCAGCTCCTTGCAAGACAATCAGATCTCAGGGAACTGAAAGCTCACTTGCTATCAAAACATAAAGCTTCATCTGGAGCCACAGTTGACTCTGCAATTTTAGCAATGCACCAAGACACTCAGACCCAAATCAGTTTTACCCTCGCTGTTATCCCCAGTGATGGAATCTGGGATGTTTCAGAAATGCACTCTACTTTACTTAGGCAGACATGATCACTAGCAACTGCTTTAAGGTTCCCTGATCCCCCACTGTGCCAGTATAGTTTTCTTAGAAACTCAAAAGTACACAAATTGTACTTTTCACCTTTGGACCACAAAACCTTTATGTCCTGCCTCCCGGTTTCACATCTCCTTGATATTAAAATAAGAGTCCTGTTGGTCTTAAAGAACAAGGCCTGTGGGACAGTAGTGCTGTACACTGGGGTAAATATCATTCGCTGTCACCACAGACGATGGAATTATAGTTGCTAGTTTAAGCCATAAAGGAAGAGGACCCCTGTTGCAAGAATCATCATTTCTGGACCAATGCCACTGTAGAGAAGATCAGACAAAGCCAAACAGTTGACTCCAAGCCCTGAACACCTGGGTAAGAGCTGTGAGAGGCAAGACATAAGACCAGGTTATTTTAAAAGACACGATGACCTACCACAAATGACACATGGCTTTATTAGTTACAGCACCAGATGATCCTGAAGTTCTGATCCAACGTCTTACTAAAATTACTGAAATGATGAGCAGTAAACAAGGGGAAAACAGAAATACTAGTTGTGACAGAAAAGAAAAAAAGTGAGTGTTTATAAATAATGCTGAATTGTATTTACTACACTAAATGTTTTTTGGTTTTTTTTGGGGGGGGGGGGGTCCAATTTATTATTAAAAAAACCTTTACATTAACAAATAAAAAACAAACAAACTTGTATTAAATGATAATTCAATATTTTTCTGACACTGCAAACTATCAGCAAAGCTCCAGACCTACGTTCCATCCTGGACTGGAGTGCTGCAGACACTAATTTTACCCTGAGAGTTCAATGAAGATTTTAATTCTCCTTCGGCTAGTGAACTACAGTCAGTCACGGATCCTCCACTGCTAAGACACATCATTTGATGACATTTTGCATCATTTGACTTGGGCAATTTTCATTACGCTATAACTTAACAAGTTTATTACATATGGAATTCACAAAAAATCTTTTTGTTGCAGATAGCAGCACCTGCCCTGCATTCCAAAATGGGAGGGAGATGGTTGTCAAGTGAACAGCAATTCCTTTGTCTTATATTTTTTTCCTGCATTGCATTAAAAGTTGCATCATTAGATCTGAACCACCCTATATATATATATATATTGTAAGAAAAAAAAGGGAACAAGATAAAGGTTGTCAGGAATGCTGTAAGGCAAAATATCATTGATTAGAAAAAACAGTACTGACTGAAACATATAACAGACTGAAGAACAGGAGGATTTTCGTGTTTTTATGGTAGAGAGGAAGGAAGAGGTGGTCTTCAATGGGAAGTGACATCATCCCAGGGGCGGTCTGATGCTGAATCAGGAAGTGGAATTCTTAATTGTTCCTGCTAAGAATGAGAGAAGGTATTCATGCACATAATCAGACCCATGTGGTGCTTCAACAATAACTAGACCCTGCTGCTGTCTCCGATATGCACATGTGTGACACGGCACCCCCTCAGCCCAGACGCATCAGGTTGGGTGTTCCGGGCCGCAAGGTCGTGTACCCGAGATAGGGCATCGCCTGGAGGGATCCTCTCCGATAAGTGATGGAAAACCGATATGGTTGAAGGTCTAAAAAACACCTTGTGACACAGGGGTTTGATTCCTTATGTAACGCCATCTATTGGAGGGCTGTGTGGTCAGTGACCACAGGTAAACTCCCGTTCCAGGAGGTAGTACCTCAATTGGGTTACTGCCACTTAATTGTGAGAGCCTCCCTCTCGATGGCCGCATATCTGGTCTCTCGATCCGGCAGTTTCCAGCTGAGGAACATTATGGGGTGTTCAGTGCCATTGACATTATGGCTCAACATGACTCCCAGTCCGGTATCCGAAGCATCTGTCTGGAGAATGAATGGTAAAGAGAAATCTGGTGTTCTCAGAACCAGTGCTGATGCTAGGGCCGGCTTTAGGTCACAAAATGCAGTCTCTGTTTTTTAGACCATACCACAGTGTTCGGTGCCCTCTTCTTTGTTAAATCAGTCAAAGGTGCTGCCTCTCAGAAAAACGAGGAACAAACCAGCTGTAGTAACCCGCTAACCCTAGGAAGGCATGCACTTGATTCTTGACTTTCGCACGGAGCCAGTTTAGAATTGAACTGACTTTAAAGCACTGTGGTTGGATGATACCCTGACACAATAGGTAGCCTAAATATTTAGCTTCCATTAGACCGAAGAAACATTTCTTTGGGTTAATGCGGTGACCGGCTTTACTTAGTGTCTGAAGCACCACCTGAACGTGCAGTAGGTGTTCCTCCCACGTATTGGAAAAGATGGCGATGTCATCCAGGCAGGCAGCACTATAGGAGTTATCGGGCTGGAGTACTCTGTCCACCAGACGTTGAAAGGTTGCAGGTGCCCCGTGTAACCCAAATGGGAAGACACAATACTGCCAGTGCCCACTATGGGTGTTAAAGGCAGTCTTTGGCTTAGTGGTGTCCGTTAAAGGAATTTGCCTATACCCCTTGGTCATGTCAAGGGTGGTCAGGAATAGCGCCTTACCGAACCGCTTGAGCAGATCATCTATGTGCAGCATTGAATAGGTGTCGAACTAAGACTCCTGATTAAGCCGACGGAAGTCCTTACAAAAGCTATAACTACCGTCAGACTTAGAAACCAGGATAGGGCTGGACCGGGTCTATGGCTTTCCTCAATAATACAGAGGTCCAACATGCGCCAACATGCACCTGATTGCCAGCTCTACCTCAGCCCATTTTGCCTCGGGAAGCCGATAAGGCCTTTCCCTGATGACTACCCTGGGCTCAGTGACAATGTCGTGTTCAATCAGCGAGGTACACCCTGGCTTCTCGTTCACCAGCTCAGGGATCGACCAACTCCCATTGTTGACTTATGGAAAGGGTTGATCCAAAGTTAAGGGGGGACGAGTGAGCAAAGAGTGCTTGTTGGTGGGTATGGGCAGGGTGGTTTTCCCTTTCTCTCCACAGTTTTAGCAAGTTAACATGTTATACCTCCCCTATGGGCTGTTACTTAGTTGTTTGTCTGTATTCTGTGTTTATTTATTTTTATTTGTAATTGCAATTTTTTTCTTTGAGGTTCTTGTAAAGAGCATTGAGCTACATGTTTTCTATTAATAACTGGTACATTAATAAATGTTCTTATGTTTCACAGGGCGTAGGCAGTGCTGGTGGATGGCTAGGACAGTGCTTCTCAATCTATCTTTCTTCTAAAGCCACCTAAGCCAAAACAAAGCTCCTCACAGTCATCTTCCTCTCCCAATAAATTAAAGGTAAAGGAAAGCAAAATTATAATTAAAATTCTTTAGAAGTGGCAATCAGCCTTGGGTATTGCCTGATGTAAAACGAATCCCACCTGAAAAGGACTTTAAACATGTTGATTCACTTTTGTACTGAGACTAAGTTAAGCTTTTAGCAAACTGAAAAACTAAAGGGCACTTTCCCCCACGAAAAAGTGAGGGAACCACAGAAAGGAAAAGAGGGAACACTACTAGGAGACAAGTTTAAAGGATAGTTTGCTTCAGCCTTCTGTGAACTGAAGGACCTCATATTCCTCACGGCTATCACTTTCAGCTCTTAAAATTTTCAAATCAAACAAATCATTCTGGGCCCATAGTTAGAGCAGCACTGAGCTAGGACATATTCTTTGGCTGAATTTCACGGATATGGAACTGCACATGCCATAGGTAGCTTATACCACCTACGACACATCTCTTTGAAAGAAGCTGACGATTAGCCAGCAGTATAGATAATATAGAAAACTATGCCAACTTTCACAGTGAAGTGTTAAGAGGGAATTCTTAGCTCCCACACTCTACATTGCCTAGTCCAATAATTTTCTTGATGCACTTTGCCTTAAATTTTTTTTTAATCACACACAGAATGAAACATCTGTAGCTATACATGGAGACTTTGTGTGCATAAAGGACCTGACACACTTTAAAAATTATTTATGCAATTCCTGGTCCCTTATCACTACTTTAGCCAATTTGCATTGTTTCAACATTTTCTCCTTAGCTGGCTATACTTTTTTGTCTTTCAATTGCATTTACAGCTTATTATATATGCATTACAGAGAATGTCAATTTGTCACTTTTTTAATCTCCAACTGCTTATAACTTTTCCCAGTATCAGACATCCGATAATCCAGTTGTCTCTCAAACCTATAACTACACTATTTTGATGAACTCAACATGCAGAGGTCCATATTAACAGTTTTAACATGGTGACAAGTTCATTAGCCTTTTGCAGTTTTTGATTAAATCTAGCAGTCTCATATTTCATAAGTCTCCTAAGTACAAAAACCTGTCAAATCATTTATTCAGGTCTAGTTAATTCTGCTATTTCTCACTGTTTAATTTCAGGTCTTTTAACACATTTTATAGTCAGTCTATCATGTAATAAATCAAAGTGTTCTTTTGATATTCCACTGAAAAAATGATACTTAAGAATTGCAAATCATTCTTCTTGTCTGCCAAAATTGGAATGCCCATAGAGGTGGCTTGTAAAAGACTGGTGCCACCATATGGTTGTGTCTTTGATAACAGAGCACCTTTCAAAACAGATGAGAATCTTGGGTAATGTACCCTTTTAAACGACAATATCGGAGCAGGACCCTCATTCCAAAAACACTGAGACAGAATTAAAACTTCTAGTAAAAACAGAGAGAAGTGATTTGTAAGTTTACATTCATTTGTATTCAAACAAAAACAAAGGCACAGTTTGTGATGTTTTTCAAAGATATGTTTGTTCTGAAATTGAATATTCAGATGTTCCAAAAGAGTTGGGATGGGGTAGTTCAGGCCAACTAACACTGTGACCAGTCAGACAGTGAATAATTTAGCACTTTGAGAACAACATTTCACAAAGTCAAATTGGTAAGATTTTTAGCATTTCACCCTCTACAGTGCACAACCTAATTAAAAGAGTCCAGGAATCTGGTCAAATCTCGGTGTGTAATGGGCATGGCTGAAAGGCCATTTCTGATTGGACTTCGGTAAACCTTTCTCAATCAACATCATTCACCACTGCATTTACATATGCACATGAAGGTTTTACTATGCAAAGTTATACAACACTGTCCAGATGTGCAACTGACTTCTATGAGCTTGATCTCATCTGAAATGGAATGTAGTTCAGTGGAATTGTGTTTTGCCATCCGATGAGTCAATATTTCAAATAGCCTTTGGGAAAAACAGTTGTTGTGTTCTTCAGGCCAAACAGGAAAAGCTCCATTCAAGTTGTTATCAGCATCAGATCCAAATGCCAGTGTGTGTCATGGTATGAAGGTGTGTCTGTGACCATGGCATAGGTAACTTGCACATCTGTAAGGGCACTATTAAAGTAGAAAGATAGGTACAAATTTTTGAGCACCATATGCTGCCAGCCATAAAGTGTCTCTTCTATGGACAACCCTGCATTTTTCTGCAGAACATCACCCCACATTTTGTCTGGACTACAAGGGCATGAGTGCATAAACAATGAGTGTTAGATTGACTTCCCTGTAGTCCTGACACATCTCTTGACTGAGAATTTGTGGTGCCTTATGAAACACAAAATATGGCAATGAAAGCCTTATATACTTGCATAACTAATGACCTGTATAACAGATGAATGGAGGAATTTTTTGTTTTGTTTTTTGAAGATACATGTTTATTCTTAAATTTTATTTTCAAATTTTCCAAAAAACTTGGGATGGGGTAGTTTTGGACAGACAACATTGTGACAAGTTGAGATAACAATGTGATGTGAAACAGGTGAGGCAACTGTGTTGTTGTATATGAAGAGCCTCCGAGAAGTGCTTAAATTCAAGTGTAAGGATGGGTCAAGGCTCATCATAATAGATGAACTGAAGAAAATGATACTTTCCAAACTTAACCAACTTGCATCTTTGATGCGCACACAATTAATGTTAATAAAAGTGTCAATAAAAGAAACTTTGATTTTACGTAGTGGAAAGTGCACAACTATCCCAACTTTTTTGAAGCATGTTTTGGAACTTCAGATTTGACATGAGTGTGTAAAATTAAATTCACAAGGTATAATATTAAATAATGTGTTGTAGTGATTTCAATATACTACAGGGTGAGCAGAACTTACACCCTGTACAAATCACTCCTTTTGATTTTATTAACATTTTCCATATTGTCACAATTTTTTGGAATTACGATTGCAAGTGTAATGTGTCAGTTTGGGGTTCCAAAATAGCTAAATAAAGACTAAGCTGCCTTACAGTCTTACAAAGGGTAAACTATACTTTGAAGTAGTTCATTTCCTGCAAATTTGTTTTGTGTAGGTTTGTCCCTGAATGGAAGAAAACAACATACTTCTGGTCAGTCCAACTTCTTTTCAGCTACTGAACATTGTGAACTTGCCACAGACAAATACATTTGCTCCTTAACCTCAGAAAGTGAGAGACAAAGAGAGGGGTTGGCCGCACACACTGATAGCATGTTGCATACTTCACATCTTATTGGTCCTTGGTCTAAGCCCATTGCCACAAGCATTTCTGAACCCAGAACTCTAATCTTGCTGGTTTACATGTGTTGTTGAGGTTTAAATTAAGGATGAATATGCTTGTTATTGATTTTAAAACAATTGACTATTAAAAGGATTGGCTTGACATCTTTTGTAAGTGGCTTGGACAGTCACTATTATTTATCTTACTTTTTATTTATTTATTTATTTATTTATTATCTTACACTATTATTTTATGCTATTAATATGGCCTGCTTGTTTTTCACTTGCCTTGTTTTTTATGGACCAATGCGGCTGTGTTTTTGAGGGAACTGAGTAAACAAGTCTATGTTTTGGGACATGGCAGCTTTGCTGGGCTTTTGGAACTCACCAAAGTCTAAACAAGTTTTTGCAAACCTTCAAGGCCCTTACAGAAAACTAAGTAAACTTGCTCATTAGCGCATAAACTCTTTAACACTAGAATTCCTGAAGCCACAAAAAAACTCGTAATTCTGGCCCACCTCAAATTTCTTCGTACCTCTCCATAGTTTTGTAAATGTGTCGATTAGCACAAGCAGCCTGTTGTCCCCCACATTGAAGAAGCTCATCTCGAGCAAAAAGTTCTCCCAGCTCAAGCCAAGGCTCCTTATCTGGATGTGGGGTGCCTGGAGTTATATAGGGTAAATAACATGGTATATCATTATTTGGAATACATGCATTTCATGTGTGCTCCGTGTCTACAAAGATCTGTGTAGAATGAAGAAATGCGAGAAATGCAAGAAATGCTGAACACATACAGTACCTAAAGCATAAACTTTTTCCATGTTATATTAACAATGACGAGAAGTGTATAATGTGAGAAAACTTTAGTCAAATATCAAATAAACACATGTGCTTTTATTTAAGAATACAACCAAAGGAAAAAAAGCATTCAATTTACATGTGGCTGTCAATGACTTAAAAACTCAAGCTCAAATGTTAATCGATAGGGGAGTTTATACGTATTCTTGAATGGTGTAGAGGGAAGAACTGCTGCCTTATAACCCGAAGGTTCTGGGTTTGAGACTGGGTGCTCTGTGTTTTGACTATAGAGCTGCTATTATTATTATTATTTCTACAATATAATACAAACATACATTTGATTTGAGCCTGTAACACTCGGAGTAAATTTTGGCTACTTGTAAAAGTTAGCACTTGTTTTTTATTATTCAGTTTTATTCTCTCAGTGATGTTCACATGGTACAACAAACTTGCCTATTCCTCTTTGAGTTGATGGCATTTATCTCCATTCTTTTCACAAGAGCAGCACTGTGGCTGATGCCTGCTCAGAACTGTTTGTTGTACTGGAAATTTAAGATACCATGTCCCGCAACCGCTTTCAGACTGGACAAAGGCAGGGCCCTAGCAACAGACAGCTTCTTCACATGTTTACAAGGCAAGGTAATTGTTATGAAAACAGGTACTGTACAAGGTTATTATTGTTAGGATAACATGTACAAGTTGGGGATATTTTGTGATTAGAATTAAAATAAAAACTAGCCGAGCCCAATCCACCAGGCTCATTTCATGAACTGAGATGGCTTTATGTGCTCTGCAATTGTTTCCTATGCTGTACATTAAAGTCTAAATTCTGACTGCCTTTCTGAAGACTGCTCATTTTTTGTGAAGATTTCTCCACAACAGTGTTAAGCGCTCAATTCCATGCTAATGCCTAAAGAGCTTAATTTTCTATCCAGGTGCCTGTCCCTTTCTCCAATTTAGGCTATCAGGGGCTTTGAGTTAGTGTTCCAGAGGGATCAATTGACATTGGGTGTCAGATCCTTAGAAAGGTCCAAGAGCCAATGTCTGCACACTTACAGCTAAGGTCAGGGATCCACATTATTTAAGCATAAGATCCACAGGGTGTAAGACCCACATACTAGGGTCTAGCCCAATAAATTATCTCACAGTCACTAAAAAAACCTGAAAACTGAGCTCATTTATTAAAGTGACCTGTAACTTAGCATGGAACATTAGTCTTCGTCTTTGAATAATAATTTTAGATTTTAGGAAATAAGCAAAGCCACATAGTGCAGATTTAAATAAGAAAGAGATGTCTCATTTTTTTTAATTTTATTGAATTTATTAAAATCAAATAACATTCCATACAAGCAAGTCAAGTTTTACAAAACTAGGTTAGAAACAAATCAACCCCTACCCCTGAGTAAGAGAGCTAGGCCAACAGAATAAAACTTTAATAGTAAGAAAAACAAACAAATAAATAAATAAATAGAATAAAAAGGGAAGAGAATCTGTTTCCTCAATTTAAATGCTTATTCTGAAATGTTATTGATTAGTTGCTTCCAGATTTTGAAGATGTTTTGTATGGATCCTCTAAGTGAGAATTAGATTTTTTCCCATTTCAGATAATGTATAACATCAGTTATTTACTGACTTAAAATAGGTGAATTAGGATTCTTCCAGTTGAGTAAGATAAGTCTAGGTGCCAATACTGAAGTAAAGACAATTACAGTTTGTTTGTCCTCCTCCACTTTAAGCCCATCTGGAAGTACACCAAACACAGCTGTTAGTGGATTAGGAGAGATTGTGTCACCAAGGCTGTCTGAAAGGCATTTAAAGATTTTGGTCCAAAATAATGTTAGTTTGGTGCACGTCCAAAAAATATGACCCAATGAGGCTGGAACTTGATTGCAATGTTTGCAAGTTGGTTCTTACCCTGGAAACATTTTGGACAATTTTAAATGAGACAGATGTACACGATATATAATTTTAAGTTAAGGGACTTTAACAGTTTTTATATAATGCAGAAATGCTGTCTCAGTCCTCAAAACTGATCGATGTTTTTTCCAGAATAGTGGATGGGGGGAGGTGAGGAAAATTGGTCAGGTTTTGTTTAATAAAGTTTCTAATTTGGAGGTAGTGAAAGAAGTGTGTTGCTGGAGAGTTAAATTAGGAGTGTAATTGTTCGTCGGTTGTGAAGATGTTGCCTATGGACAAGTCTCTAAGTGATTTAATCCTGAATATTTTCCAGACTTTAAAAATTGCATACATTTAAGAGAGATGGAGGTAAGACCATCTATGCAAGTCTTGCTTAATTTTTTTTCCATACAAACAGCAAAAGTTTGTTGATAAAGAGCTTTATGTTTACTTGTGATGTTCACCCCTAGGTATTTAAACTGATCTGCAATGATAAAAGGAAAGGTAGCCGATCTAATATTGTGTGTTTGAGAGTTCACTGGAAAGAGCATACTCTTACCCAATTTAATTATGAGACCAGAAATCCTTTGAAATTATTTTAGTGCTGTTAGAACTTCTGGCACAGTATTTTGTGGATCTGATGTATATAGTACCATATAATCTGCATATAGTGAAATTCTCTGTTCAAGTTCTTCTCTGATAATCCCCTTTAACTTCAACAGTGAACTGCCAGTGGCTCAATGGCGATTGCAAAAAGCAATGGTGACAAGGGGCATCCTTGTCTAGTACCACATTCTACTTTGAAGAACTCTGAAATAATGTTGTTAATACAAACTCAGGCTTCTAGACTGGTATACAGTAGTTTGATACAAGCACAAATGTTTGGGCCAAACCCAAATCTCTCCTATGTAGTGAAAAGGTAGTTCCATTCAACCATATCAAATGCTTTTTTCTGCATCCAACAATAATAATATCTCTGGGGTGTTTGACTTTGTGAGTAAATATATTACATTAAACAGGCATCGAAGATCGGAAGCTAAGTGTCTGCCTTTAATAAAACCAGTTTGGTCTTGTGATATTACAAGGAAACACTTTTTCAATCCTTCTACCTAGAACATCATTATTCAGAAGTGAGACTGGTCTATATGATGCACATTGTAATAAGTCTTTATTTTGGTTAGGAAAGATGGTAATTAATGTTTGTCTGTAGCTTCTATAAATGTTACTAATAAGAGGGAAGCTAATGTAATTAAATTTCTTATAAAATTCGGTAGGGCAGCCATCAGAGCTTGCTGCTTTCCCACTCTGAAGTGAGTTTACAGCATCTAGTAATTCTGTAGTGCCAGAGATTTATCCAATTCCACTGCACTGAGAGTATCTAGTTGCAGCATGTGTAATGCCTTCAGAAATGCATTAGATTGTGTCTTGACCTCTTTAAACTCAGTAAAATATAAGGACTTGTAATAGTCTCTAAATGTGTGCATTATACTTTTATGGTCAATGATTTTGTCTCTGTCTGTGTTGGTAATTGCTAAGACTGCATTGTGAACCTCATGCTTGTGAATTTGTTGAGCTAAGATCTTATTAGCTTTCTCTACATGTTCATAGTAATGATGTCTTGATTTAAAAATGAGTTGTTTAGTTTCTTTAGTTGTCAAGAGGTTGAGTTCTGAATGCAGAGCCTGTCTTTTCCTATAAAGTGTCTCATTTGGAACCTGGAATGTTCTTGATATATTCTGGTAATTTCACTGATTAGCTCTGATACCTTATTGGTTTCCAAACTATTTTAATGGGAAAGATATGAGATAATCTGTTCTCTTAAGAAAGCTTTCAGAGTTTTCCTGCAGAGACCACTGAGGCTGTATTTGTCTCTAAAAAAATAGATTTGTTTGGATATAAATTCTGTACAGTTGTCTTCCACTCATAAAAGTGGGTTAAGATGTCGGCTGTGAGATAAGTTTAAAGACATGCAGGTTAGGTGCATTGGTGATTCTAAATTGTCCCTAATGTGTGCTTGGTGTATGTGTGCACGCCCTGCAGTGGGCTGGTGCCCTGCCCGGGGTTTGTTTCCTGCCTTGCACCCTGTGTTGGCTGGGATTAGCTCCAGCAGACCCCCGTGACCCTGTAGTTAGGATATAGCAGGTTGGATAATGGATGGATGGATGATTTGAACTCCATGATCAAAGGGGCATGGTCAGAGATAAGAGTAGTGTCTTACTTACAAAATTTAATCCTAGGCAGAAAATTGTTATCTATAAAAAAATAATCCATTCTTGAGTAGCAATGATGCACTGGTGAGTAGAAGGAATACGCTCTTGAGTTTGGGTTTAGAAATCTCCAGGAGTCTGATAAATTGTGACCAGTTACAAACTGTGCAATTGTTTTTGCAGTGTTAGAGTTTGTCACTCCTGTGGCAGGAGACCTATCTAGGTCTGGATTTAGAACACAAAGTCCCCAGCCATTATAATTTTATGAGTGTTCACATTAGGAATGGATGTAAATACGTTATGGATGAAGTCCTTCTCATCCACATTGGACGCGTAGCTATTTATCAAAATCACTTTATGGTTAAATAAATTGCCCATGAAGATCAAATATCTCCCTTCAGGATCAGATACTACAAATAAGATTGTTCCATGTATAAGAATTCCCATGTCTCTAGTTTTCTTTGTAAAGCTGGAATGGAATATTTGGCCAGTCCAGTCTCTGTGCAGCTGAAACTGATCATTGCTTAATAAGTGGGTCTCCTGTAAAAAATACCATTTTAGCATTTAGATCTATTAGATGAGAGAATAGTTTGTTTCTCTTTAATTCACAATTGAGACCTTTAACATTACAGCTCACCAAGTTAATTGCTTGGTGATGGAGACATTGCCTCTGAATTTTTCAGAACTTTTTCAACTGTCATTTTGTAGTCTTAATTTAAGATAAGACAGCCTTGACCTTAATTCCCAATTTTCCTAGGAGTTATAAGTGCCAACGCAACAACAGGTTTCATGGCAATAATTATAAGGATTAAAAAGATAGATTAGAAACAGCTTGCTCTCTTTTTCTTTTTCTGCTTCCTCTTTAGAACTTAAAATGTAGAGTGTGCCTTGAATGTCCACTTTCAGTTTGGCATGATGCAAGAGGCTGGATCTGATCTCTGTTTTCTGTAAGCGCAGTTTAATGTTGAAAAATGCAGCACGTTTAGCAGCTGTTGAGGGTGAGAAATCAGAGAAAATATGAATGTGGTTATTTTCAAATATAATCCCTTGTTTCTGTCTGAGAACTAACATTATATGTAATATAAATTGTAATTTTTCAAAATGCACAATTAGAGTCCTAGATTTTGAGGTATTTGATCCATGTAGGTGGCAAGCTGCTGCTATATCGTTATCTGATTTGAAGTTCTCTCCAATTATTTTAGAGAATAGCTCAGCTATGAATTTCACTGGGTTTGGACTTTCATGATTCTCAGGGAAATCTTCGATTCTAATATTTTTCCTTCTGCATCCATCTTCCATTACAGCTAGTCTGTCTCCGAGTACTTTGCTTTCAGAATTTGCAACCGTTGCTTTTCCATCAGCAGCAGATGTCAGTTGTTTCAATACAAGTCATGAACGTTTGCTTAACATCTTTAAACTGACCACCAAGTGCTCCAAATTTATTCTGAAACTTAAAGGCATTTTCCTGTATTTTTTTAAAATTTTTTTAGCATTCCTTTACAGATTGCCTCAAAGCGATTATTTAAATGTTTTTCCTGGTCTTTAATATCCTGAAGCAGCTTTTTGTTTGTCTTGTGTATGTCCTTTATTTCTTATCTTATATCATTTATTTCTTTCTTTATATCTTTCTTTAAATCATTCTTGAGCTCCTTTATATCTTGAGTGGTGGCTATTGCGGTGATCTTTACCTTCAGTTCGGACATATCATTTCAGTCTACTCTGTGCTCCGCAGGTAAAGTGGCAGGCACAGTTGGAGTCAATGTTCCTAGCTCGCAGGGAGTAGTTGACAACGTGGACAGTAAAGCCATTTTCAGTTTCAATGAATCTTCTAGAATCAACGAGTTCTCTTGGCCTGACTCACCCGCACATTCACTCCCACTTTCACTTTCAGCTAGAGACAATGTAGCAGCGTCAAGTCCCAGGAAATCTATGCTTTCGCCTATCTGTTCCAGGTCAGTCTTTGGTACACTGTACCTCAAGCTTGGACTTGATGCCTGTCTAGGCTGGGATGAAGCTTTAGCTGCCTTTACTGTTTCTTTCTGAGCCGTTTTCTGCTGCTCATATTTATATATACTTTCATATACTGTAATTGAACCTCTTCGGGTTGAGTAAATACAGGATACCACAGGATGATAAAAAAATAGAAAAAAATAACACCGCTGCTAACTTAATTCTGCTTCCAACATCCATCTCTCGTAACCGATAAGACCAACTCAGATGTGTCAATTATTAAAGTTTTTGAAAGTAAAAAAAGACCAGTATTGTACTTCCTGTTATGATATTAACAACAATAGATTGTTGTAAGCTTGTGGGCAACTCATCCTAAAAAGTACATGATAAAAGAATTGCTAACTAGTAAATATGGAATATAGTAAAGCCAGGCAAACAATGGTTAGAATAATGTGCATTGGTTCAGTATCAGGAAGTCAAAAGATCCATCATCAAAATTTATATCACTACATAGAACACTCATAGAAAAAGCCCTAATCAAAGTCCTTTTTTCCTTTAAATGCTTTTCCCTAAATAACTACTATACTGAATCGAAGATGAATAGAACATTTTTTTTTTATTTTTATGCAGACACTTGGATGCTAAGCAGTTTACTTCTCAAAAAAAATTTTGATGTCACATGCAAAGTGACCAGCAACCCTTGTTGTTGCTAATGATACAAATACAAAATGTTGTAAAAATGACATTACTTGCAAGATCGTAAAAATAATAATAATAAATAAATAAAAATAAACTAAGAATCACAAAGGATATATTTTGTAAATATATATATTTTTTTAATTTATGGTTATTATATGAATGAAACAACCAACGTTGATACCTTTCATGGAGAATCCCCTATAAAAGTAGACTTTGTTTATGTTAAAGTGGCCAGAATGTCAATGTGACATTTTTTGCAACTGTTTTTACTGTGTTTTGCACTTTTTTTACTTTTGCAACTGATGTTTATTTTTTGTTTTTCATAATATTAGCACATGTTTTGCATTTTTTATTTCTGGTTTTTAGGAGCTAGAAAGTTTAGGCAGGTGTTTACACCTACAACATACAGTCAAGTAAGTCCTTGTGGGCTCGAAAATAGCATCTCAGTTTTAGCTCCTTGTTTATTGGAACTTGTAATGGATTGTTTCCACTATATGTTTTCTTTTTAGCATTTCCCTGTCTCTGCTACAACCAAAAGTACTCAGAAACAAATTTAGCATAAGAAAAAACATTATTTTATTTATTTTGTATTACCTGTGTAATGATATAGTCCAGTTCATTAGACTCTACTGCTTTTTTAGTATGGCAGATAGTGAAGTTTGTTTGTATGTACTTTAAGGAACTGTGATATTTTATTACACTGTCTGGTTTATCTTCAAGTCTTCATGTTTTCTGAACACAGTTGTGTGTGGTGGTCTTATAGTAAATTAGAGTTTGATGTCAGGTAGTATAATAACACTGATAATTACTGGGAACTCACAGTAAAGGAGAGTCCTGGTCTTGGATATTAAGTCAGAGTTAATACTGCAGACATCAATTAATTTTGTACAGGGCTCTGACATGTCAACGGGAACATAACCTAGCAAAACGTGTGCAAGTTCCCTTTCCAGTGCAACACACACTAGTCTACAATGTAACAGTGAAAGCTGTGTAAATACATTTCGGCCAGAAGCAGGTCTAGGACTACAGGGACAAATGCAGCTACTTGGTGGAGCTCTAGCTTAGTGTGCCAGGTGTCTGGTCACACTCACAGGAAATCTAACTTAGACACCATTAATATATAGTTTTATTAAGAGACTGAGAACTCTTGAGATTTACAGAAAATAGCACACAGGGTTCTTTAAGTTGGGCAGTGAGTAAACACACAATGAAAGACACAACAGTAATTTCAGGAAAAGCAACAGTAACTTCTATTACACAAGACAATAAAGTAAATTTAAAAAAAAAGATAAACGAGCATAACAAAAAAATTCTAAAAATATCAGGTTCGAAATTCTTTTTTTTAAAAAAGGAAAGCACATAGTCCACACTCTAAAAGTCTGTTAAAAACAAGGATTGGAGGATATAACCTTTAGTGGTGCAGAGTCCAGTTTGCGCACTGTGTTACCCCCAACACTTACCGTAGATCCCGGAATACAAGCCGACCCCCTTCTCTACCTACTAAATTACATGTATTTGCCAATGACCGGTATTTAAGCCGACCCCCTTCTCCAAGCAAAATTTTCTAAATTTCCTTAAAAGTGTCTCTTCAGGTATATTTATAATGTTTACCGGCGAGAATTTGAGACTGCCGGCATTTTTGATGGAAACCAGGAAGTGATTGTGGAGAAGTTTGGTAAAATGAAATCTTTGTGTTGAAACTATATACGCAAATACGGTACATCGGCAGGTGGATTTCCGGAGACTCATTATAAATTTGATTAACTTAAATACGCAATACAGTGGACCCTTGACTTACGAACTTAATTCGTTCGCAAAGGCTAACCCATAATGCGTTCCGAACCTCCCACTGCAACACTTACTTAACCTTTTCATAATAAAAAAGGGTTGTATAATGTGCATAATTTACCAAAACTCCAATAATTTTTCTAATTAAAAAGTTATAAAAAGTGCCTAGCCTACTTCGATTAAGCTAGGAGCATGGCGGCGCGCATGGTCGCAGCGGCTCAGGGCTCTCCTTTTCAGTGCACTTTTTTGTTGTTTTTGTACTTTTTTTTTTTGTCCTTGTTTGTGCACGATCGGTTCGGCGAACATCCGCTACACCCGTCAGAACCTTATAGACATCGGTGTCCAGAGCCAGACATCTGTTTTCGAGTGTTTTTCATCACACGCACAACATCCCAGACAACATAGCGACACCAGCGGGCTCTCCGTGGATTGTTGTCGGGTCTAGGAGACGACACAGACGGAGGAGGGAAAGAAAGCAGAAGCGGGGCCGCAGATCCGGCGTTATGCTAAGGCTAAAAAACAATCATACAAGCCCTATACAGAACTTTTTTCTGCACTGAAGGAGCTGCTTTTAATCTCATTGTAGATGTGTATAGTGACAATAAAAGGCATTCTATTCTAGAAACAATTTCATGCTGTACTCACCATTTAATTTGACATCTTTGGGCTGCAGGAAGGGAGGAGGATGAGATATTTCCACACAATGTCCATCTTCGTTTCGATTGTGATCGATTTCTTTACCTTCTCTTCCTTCCTTAGCAATTATGTGTCTTGCTTGCATGGTCGTCATGAATTTTATATATACAGTAATCCCTCGCTATATCGCGCTTCGACTTTCGCGGCTTCACTCTATCGCGGATTTTATATGAAAGCATAACTAAATATATAACGCGGATTTTTCGCTGCTTCGCGGGTTCTGCGGACAATGTGTCTTTTTACTTCCTGTATATGCTTCCTCAG
This sequence comes from Polypterus bichir lapradei, assembly GCA_026402145.1. Classification (NCBI taxonomy): domain Eukaryota; kingdom Metazoa; phylum Chordata; class Cladistia; order Polypteriformes; family Polypteridae; genus Polypterus; species Polypterus bichir. The sequence goes on from JANRMT010062849.1 coordinate 18,605,687, forward strand.
TTGGTTTGCCCAGTTGATTTCATACAAGGGACGCTATTGGCGGATGGCTGAGAAGCTAACCAATCAGAGCACGCAGTTAAGTTCTCCTGACTGAGAAGCTAACCAATCAGAGCACGCAGGAGCTATGCAGTGTTAACCAGGAAGTCTCATCTCGCTCATTCAGCATCAACGTGCTTCGCTGTGTAAAGAGTTGTGCTCTTTAGTGTTTATCTTTGTGCATAGTCAAGCCCTTCATTATGGCTCCAAAACAATCTGCTACTGCTTCAGGTGCCGTGCCCAAGCGCAAGAAGAAGATGTTAACGATTGCCGAAAAGGTAAACGTTTTGGATTTGTTGAAGGCTACGATTCTTTTTATTTAAAAAGTAGGAAAGGAATATAAGATCTACGGCTGCAGCGTCCTTTTAACCAGGGTGCAAAACGAGTTGTAAGTGGATGTAATAAGGCAGTCCCTGCCATTATCAGTTCTGGACAGTCGGATTAAACAATGGCACATCTAAATTTCCTGGGTTTAACAATTAATGAAAACACAAGTTAACGAAATGTATTGTTACCAACCATGAATAAGTACAAATATGCTGATTAGAAACCAATATTGTCAGACATGTCATGACATCTTCAAGTCAGGTAAATACAAACATCCTCCAAGGAAGGAGCAGGTCTGTCATCACAACTTTGTATTATTTGTATACTCAACCAGCCAAACTTCAAAGCGGTGACTCCTTTGCAAGACAGCAAATACCTACATCCTGCAGAAAGCCACGACACAATTAGTAACTGGATTACCCAGGAAATTGAAAAACAAGGTCCCCTTCTGACATTAGTGCCCCTGGACGTTTGGTATTTGTATTTTATAATTGTTCATATAAAACTGTGTTTTAAAATGAAGCATTTTTTATAAATTTTGAAATGTACTTAGCCCGTTCTTGCATTTTAAAATGGAGCCGATGGAGCCGGGGTCTATATGTGAAAAGAAAAGCTTTAAAACTTACTTAATACATTCAGCAGCAAAGGTTTCAACTTAAGTAAACATTACTATAATGTTTCAAATGAATTCTTGTGATAAGAAAAGTAAAATGAAAGTAATAAATTATATCAAAGATTCTTGGTAGTGTGTTCTAGAGGTAAGGTTAAAATTTCCTGTTTGCTTGTCTGTAGGTGAAGTTTTGATATCTACCTTTCTCGCATCCCCAATTCACAAAATTTCTATAGCTTCAGGCTGCATATTATCCTACTTTTTTCTTTTAAGTTCTGTTTCTGCAATGGTTACATTATACCTTTGCAACAAATGATCCTCTGCTCAAAAGATTTGATGAATGTTATATTATTTTCATATGCCATATGTTCTCAAATCATCTTTTTGTTGAGGCAATGCTGGCATATATACTAAGTAACATAACAAAGATACACACTCAAATCGTAGAAAGACATTTGTGCTAAATGCCTACTTTTTGCCTGTTACATTCTGTTTTGTTACTTTACATAATGTCAGCGTGGTGTGTATTTGTGAAGTGCCCTCATAAGCATTTCATTGTACGTTGTAAACATGACAACAAATCTGAACCGATTACACTGCTTGCATTATTTTATAAAAGCCTTAGATTTTTGAAAGAGCCAAGGCCACCTGCTCATAGTGCCAATCAACACTCAACACTATGTAATTTCTGTATGCCAACATGATAAAAAAAACTGAAAAAGACAGATTGTTCAATCAAGCCAAACCACAATCAAACAGACTGAAGTAGCACTAACCAGTTATTGAATTTTATAGCACACAGAGTCATTCTTGGTAAAGATAAGACAATAAAAGAACTGAAGACAACTTTTTAGAGTGAATATACGTAATTAGTAAGTTTCATGTTTCTTCCTGGTAGACGGATATTCATACTCATAATATGATTAGATAGTTCTGAGTTGTGATGCATGGTAATTTTAAATCATCTTGAGTCATTGTAAGCATGACATTTTTCAATGATTACTGTCTTGTTGTTTATATGACAGAGACCACAATTTGCATTTGGGAATCAAAATTCAGTGACAATGTCACCAGAAGACAACTTTTGAAAGTGATACCATGCCAGTGAGGCTGAAAGGTTTTTATGGATTTAGACGATTGGTGAGATGGTGTGCAGCCAGTCTCCATTTAAACTGGATAAATCTAGCAAGAATGTTTTGCAGTTTGCTTTTCCAACAAATGTTATACACTGTTTTGCAATATGTGTGCGATCTCAAGATGCAGATCAACTAAGGATCTGTGCTAGTATCTAGAATGTTGTCGGTTCAAATCCTGTTACTGCCAGAAGGGTTACTATGCCACTGGGCCTTGAGTAAGGCCCTTAATCTGAAAATTACTCCCGAGCTATACAATGGCAGACCCAGCACACTGTCCCCCAAAGATCATACGAAAAGATAATTTCCCCTGGTTGATTAACAAAGTATACAGAAAAATATATGTATTCAGTAAGTTTTAGGGCTTTTTGTTTCACATTTGGATAGCAGCTCCATTGCTCCCTTTTTAAACCATAAGAATAGGCTAGGTAATTTTTAAAAAGTATAAAAATGTTTCTCTTTAGAACTAATTTTAATGTGGCAAATTATTTATATACCATGACTGTGAAGAAATAACTTTGGAAAATACCAAACTTATACTTGTATATAGCTTTAATATGTACAGTATATCAGAGTGCACAGCTGTGTAATTAAAGAAATGAAAGCCTTGTAAAAATGAAACATTCAATAAAAGCTTAGGAATATAAAAAAAAATCAGAATTTATATATCTTCAAGAAAAACATAAATCTAACACCCTCCTTAGTGCATTGACTTTACAAAGACAAATAATACCTCCAATTGAAATAGAGGCCTTACTTATCTTTATGATCAATTGTGGAATAAACTGAATGAGCATGAGAAATATGGAGCACAAAAATGCAATTTAATTTAATGACAATTTCTTAATGATTTTCAATAAATTATAAAATGTCTTGTATATTTCTTTAACCGTTTTGTATGTTAATTAGGCAATGCATTATAAGGAACATTGCATAACATTTTTGGGTTTTAATAGGCTGTAGCAACAGGCCTAGTAATGTGATACATGCCATGTCGTTTGAAATCTAAAACATATAGGTTGTGAGTCCTCCTTTACCGGCTGGGACACCAGCTGGATGGAAGGACCAGGGAAGAGAGCATCCCCGAGGCACTACCTTACCTGGGACACTAGAGGGCAGCCACCTGAGAGGCTGTGGCACCTTGGATTTCTGCAGGGCACACTGGGACTTGGAGTTTTTCACAGCCTGGTTGGGTTCAGTGGGGGCTACCAGGGGGAGCTGCAGAGCCCTAAAATGGACTTTCACCACACCTGGGAGTGATTCCAGGTAATACTAATGAGCCACCTGGAGCACTCCCAGGAGTAGAATAAAAAGAGCCGCCTCACTTCATTCCAGGAGCCAGAGTTGGGAGGAAGTGAACTAAACTGGCGAGGCGAGGTGAAGTGAGGCGGGGCGGGGCGGGGCGGACAGTAGACGAGACGCGACGAGGAGTGGAAAGGAAAGGAAGAAGAAGAAGGAAAAGGACTGTGCTTTATGTACTGTGCTGTGGGGAGCAGCGAAAAGTGCTCCCCGGCAGTAAATAAACATATGTGCTGGATTGGAACTTGTGTCTGCCCAACCCAGTTGGGTTAGGGTGATTGTGCCTGCCCCAGTGGTCCACAAGGTATAGTATATAAGGATACAGTAATGAAGAAGGAAATATACAGTATATATTATGAGATTCAGGTATTTTAAAAACAGGCTGGCTGAGCATGCTAACCCAGCCTTTGTCTTCTTCTGCAGGGCATGGTTTCCTCTTGAGAGACAAAATCACACTAAACTATTCATAGCAAATGCTTATTGTTCTGTTAATTTACTTTCATATTTATACGAGAACACCACCCACAAAGGCCAATGCTTTTCACACAAACAAATAGAAAATGTATTCTTACCTCAAGGGAAATAGTACCAGGAATATGTGATAAAATGGTTATTTCCAGATCCCTTTACAAACATGTGTTGGAAACATGGAAGGCATGTTTTCCTATACAGAAACGTTTGCTGTTTCAAAGAGGACATATTCAGTAAGTTTTTAGGCTTTTATTATCTGGTGCTCGTGCCTCATAAGGTTCCATCATAAAATGGCAGGACTGGCTGTGTACTTTTTTTTTTTAATTTACAGAAAACATTTAACTTTAGACAATAATTCTTGTGGCAAATGCATATATTCCATGTTTGTGAAGAAATACCAAATTTCTTGTTTATATGGATGAAATAATAATTATTCCCAGGCCTCAAAAACTTACCTACGAATAACACTGAAATTACATGGAAATCCATTAATTTAACCATAAGATTAGTCGTCACAACTAACCTAAAAAAGACATTTTCTCTACATTGTATACTATTAATAAGGCTGTTTACCTAAGCTCTATCACAACAAATTTAATGTTCAAAAGAACAACCATTCAATCTTTCTTGGACTATTTCAACAATATTTTTAGAAGCACAACACTCAAGATAATGGAAGATGTGTGTGTTGTAACACTCAAAGAAAGGTGACTAAAAAAACAAAAAGTCAGGGTCCAAATAAAAGAAGATGAAATGGACAATCTAAGTAAACAATTTAAAAGCAAAACCAAAAATAAACCAAAAGAGTATTGCAACCAATGCCCAATATGCAAAACAAAAGTCAATGTTTTCATTCTTGCAATAAAGAATCTAAATATTAGGAAATTCAAAACACTAAGTATTGCATAAAATTTTTTTAATATATATATATTTTGAAACTTCAACAAGGTAGAGAGCATACTGCCATCTTAAATGCGGATGGCTCATTAATATTGTATGATGGAACTTCCTACTGTCATATGGGAGCAATTGAGCACCACTGCTTATGACTAACAGCTCACAATGTCAGTTTCTTTTAGAAAAGAAAGTGAAGGTGAAAGAAATTTAAAAAAATATAACAATATAACAGTGGAAAAATCAGTAAAAGGTTTCATTACCTATACACAAAAATCTCCTACTGTATATCAAAGCATGTGAGCACAGCATTGTCTGTGCGAATGCCTGAGACTGTGATAGTGCATCACCAACATCCAGCTCCAACCCAAATATCCAGTCCCACTTCATGCCTCATACTGTAACGAGGTGTACTTGAGTGGCTGTGAAGATGTTTGTAATTCAGAGATGGCCTGCACAGAGTACTATGCAAACTTAGTAAAAATCCATTAAAGGTTCTGTGTTCTCTTTTAGTGATGTAAAACAGGAATCTTTGTTGAGGGATTTGATAATTCTGCACTGTAATGTCCTCTTGATTCCCCATAATCACCCACTCATCTACTTTGATTGCCCCAGCTTTGCCAATTGCCAATCAGGAAACACATTTAAAAGATAAAAAATAACAAAGCAATTTGTGAATTAGCACACCCTGCCATTGAAAGGTCAAATCAGGAATTATTTTTAAACTGAGCACACTACTAAACATTTGTAGCATAGCAGCTGGTCACTGAGGCATAAACTTTAATTTCTCAGAAAATTAAGAAAAGATTAGTGTGAATAAAGCAATGAAAATAACAAATGTACAAATAAATCAGGTGTTTTACAAGTGTAAATCAAGTTAAATATATTTTTGTGTGTAA